>WSYH01000660.1:58317-93390 GCA_036426205.1 Ascaphus truei
TAACATTTTCCATTTTCTTGGGTGTGGGGATATGGAGGGGAGGGGGAAGAGGGGGGGGGAGGGGGGAAGACATACAGGGGTGCGGGGGGGAAGGGGGGGAACCTAGGAGAGAGGGGGGGAGGGGTGGCGCGCTCCTACCTCCACGACTGCATATGGGTATGTTTATTTTGTTAGCCACGGGTCCCAGGTATTTAGAAATTGGGGTATTTTCTTTTGGAGCAGGGCGGTCAGTTTCTCCATCGTCATAACTTCGTTGATTCTTCTAGTGACAGTGGTTCTAGAGGGGGCTTTCGTCTGCTTCCAAGCGGCAGCGATGGAACATCTGGCCGCCGTCAATATGGCCGTTATAAGTCTGGACATCGGTGGAGGGAGGTCATTAACAGGTTTGTTCAGCACCAGGGTCATCGGGTCCAAGGGTAGGGTTAGTCCCGTGACCTCGCGTATGAGCCTCTGGATCATGGCCCAGAATTTCTGAATCTCCGGACATGACCACCAAATGTGGGCCATGTCCCCCTTTTGACCACATCCCCTCCAGCACAGATCAACTGCGCCTGGGGTAGATCTGGCTCAGCCTAGCGGGGGTCAGGTACCATTGGAATAGTGGAAGGAGTGAGAGCTCTTTACCATAACCCAACAGCATATGTCAAACCAGCATATTGTTTTTAACCCTTTAGTTCACTTCTATCAGGAGTGAGTTTTCATGGTCACACAGTCTTTGACAAACGTTGTTAGAATTTATGGCTCCCTGTTCCCTTCTGGTACTCTGTACCTTTATTTGTAAACAGTGTGAAAGGTTTTAATTCTTCCAGATGGTTTTTCATATACTGTGTGTGTATATAGTGCCCATGTCTTCCCTTAGAGTTGCTGTTGCTGTCTTTTTTATGTGCCAATAAATTTCTTTTTGTACCCAGTTCCTGCAAGTTTGGTCCCACGCTATTTTTTCCAGGCAGATGCACCGCCATCCACAAAGTCTTTGCACTGCCTCCTGATTGCCCTGATAGATTGATCCACTTTAGTTTCTAGGACGCCTGTTCTTTCCCCAAGACCGGTCACCTCTTTCTTTAACTCTGATCTCTGCCTGCAGTAGTGACTTGAGGTCAGTGTATAGCCTCGTGAAGTCGCATTGCCTGACTGGCATTAGTGCTTGGCTATCCAGATCCTCTTCATCCCCATCGGGCTCTGTTTCCGATCCAGCTTTTGAAGCGGGCGCCATTTCTGAGCCTGCACCGCTCGGCCGAGCTCTACCAAAATACTCCGGTAAACCCTTCTTTTTGGTTGTTTTCGTACCTTTCTTTGACATCCTGGTTGTTGGGGGATATACTGGTGAAGTTTGGGTACGCTTTAGCTGCTAATAATGTGGTTTTGATTTCGTTTTATTTAAAGCGGGGCAGGGAGCGTTTGGCTTAGGCGATGTCAGGAATCGGCGTTCTCCTCGCTCCCCACACAGAGCACTTCCTCCCCGCAGTGAACCCCTGGACACAAAAAACAATCCTGCCTTACCGGCCTCCACAGCTCCCCGCCCCTGCCGCCGTCGCGGGATCACTCCCCTCGGCGATTCCACTGCTTGGCGCCGGGCGTGCCCACGCCCTCCTGCACGCACACCTGCACCATCCACTGGCTCGGTTCACACGCGTACATGAGTTACGGAGCACGCTCAGTCTGCACACTCTTATTCCCGTCCCCCGGACCTCAGGCTCCGCCCCCGCACACTGCACGGGCATACTCAGGTTACTAACAAGACTCACCTGGTCTGTTATGCCTGCACCAATCTGCAGTGTCTCCCTGTAGCTCCTAATTGGACCTTCCTGCTTTATCTAGCTCCTCTCTGCTCTCAGTCTTTGCTCGACATAGTCTCTGTATGGAAGTACTTCTGGATTCTCTCAGTGTTTTCACAGGTTCTGATGCAGCTCGTATGACTACCCCCTCTGGCTCTCGATCTCGGCACTCCTTGGACAACGCTCACTCTGGTAACCCCTTGAACACGGCTTGGACTACGACCTATCTCCACTCTCCACTCCCTGACTTTGGCAAGGCATCATTCACTCTACCTCTACAACCGGTACCGGCAAGTATTGTCTACCTTATTACACCTGGTCTGGCAACGCTTCATACCACACTCCGGACACGCTCCCTTTGCTGCGGGTGCGTGTATTACCACTTCCCCCTTCAGCTCAGGGGACGGGTCTGGTCTGCGGGCAGCACCGGCGTAACATTATGTCGAGCCCACAAGACGCAGACCAGACCGAACTTCAACAGTTTCTCTCCAATCTGCTTCAGCAAAACCAGGCCATGGCGGATTAAATTGTGGCACTTACACGCCAGGTCGCAGTACTCTCAGACAGGGTAGCGACCGTGACCCCGCCAGATGTAAGCCCCCACTCCGCAAGCGCAGTTAGCAGCTCAGATGTAAGAATTCCTCCCCCCAAGCCTTATGCAGGTGAACCGCAAGATTGTAGGGGTTTCCTAAACCAGTGTGAGGTGCAGTTTGAAATGGCCCCTCATCTCTACAATACTGATCGCAAGAAGGTAGCCTACATATATAACCTCCTCACTGGCAGCGCCCTGGCTTGGGCTTCACCGGGTTTGGGAGTGACGTACTGACCTTACCCAAGATTACCCGGCATTTAAAGCCGAGTTTCAACAAGTATTCGATTCTCCCGCTCGTCGGGAGATGGCATCTGTTTCTCTCCTCCAGATCATGCAGGGACGGCGAATGGTGATGCAGTATGCTGTGGAATTCCGGACTCTAGCAGCCGAGACTAACTGGGGACAAGAGGCTCTCGTCTCCGTGTTCTGGCAAGGCCTGGCAGATCCCATCAAGGATGAACTCTCTCGCCAATCCAGGCCGGATCAATTGGAGGTCCTCATTGATTTGGCTGTCCGAGTGGATCAACGTATCCAGGTACGCCACTCAGAGCGTCAGCGCACTCGCGTCCATAACTTTCAAGTTCCGTTCTCCAGTACTCCCAGCAACACTCCTGCTCCTCCAAGTGCTACCCTACCTCTTCGTCCTGCACTGGAGTTGCCAGAGCCAATGCAATTGGGGGTACAACGCATCCGCACACCGATACGGCAGTTCCCCCACGCCGGGGGATTGTGTTTCTACTGCGGATCCATGGAACATCTGGTTCGGGAGTGTCCACTGCGTCCGGAAACGGGAACACCCAGTGAGTACAGAGGGGCTCTCTCTGGGTGTAATGTCTCCACCACCCCTTTCTAAAGGTGAACTCCCTAAGAAACTTACATTTCCAGTCTCCCTTTCAGGCGATAAGTTCAAGACTTCTACCGCCGCTTTCATTGACTCAGGCACTGGCGGAAACTTCGTGGATCTTGAATTCGCCAGGTTAAACCGCATACCACTCGTGAGAAAGAAGGTTCCCATCGCACTCGTCGGTATCGATGGACGTCCTCTTACTCCGGCGCACATCTCCTTAGAGACGGCTTCCTTGCTTCTGTCCTCACATCTGCACAAGGAGATCTTAGTTCTCGATGCTATTAACGCTCCTGGGATACCCATCACCCTTGGTCTTCCTTGGCTACAGCTTAACAATCCTCTCATTGACTGGACTTCCTCTGCTCCCATTTCCTGGAGGCCGAGGTCAGGCGAGACTCATCAACTGCTGGCCAATACCTCTGTTCCCGATGTTATTCTACCTTCCGTTTACCATCAATTCCGGGACGTTTTCAATAAGGTACAGTCAGACATCTTGCCGCCACACAAGACTTACGATTGTCCGATCGATCTAGTTCCAGGTTACTCCCTACCCAAGTCCAAGACCTACCCCTTATCGTTACCAGAATCTCACGCTATGGATGAATATATCCAGGAGAATCTCAAGAAAGGCTTTATTCGTCACTCCAATTCCCCAGCAGGGGCTGGGTTTTTCTTCGTCAAGAAAAAGGACGGGTCGTTGAGGCCTTGCATCGACTACAGGGGTTTAAACCACATCACTATTAAAAATCGTTACCCCCTTCCCCTTATTACCGAACTGTTCGATAAATTACAGGGGGCCAAGATTTTTTCCAAGTTGGATCTACGTGGTGGCTATAACCTGGTGTGCATCAGGAAGGGGGATGAATGGAAGACGGCCTTCAACACGCGTAGTGGACACTACGAATATCTGGTAAGGCCTTTCGGCTTATGTAATGCTCCCGCTGTCTTCCAGGATTTCATCAACGACGTCTTTCGTAAGGTACTCAATATTTTTGTTATTGTATACTTGGATGATATCCTGATTTTTTCCAAAGATCTCCAGGACCATATTTGCCACACCTCCTACGTCCTTTCCCGTCTCCGTGAACACCATTTGTACGCCAAACTGGAGAAGTGCACCTTTCATCAGACCTCTACTCCATTCCTGGGGTATATCATTTCCGATGAGGGGTTTATGATGGACTCCGGTAAACTTCAAGCAGTCACTGAATGGCCAAGACCCAACTCTCTCAAGGCCATACAACGTTTTTTAGGGTTCGCTAATTACTATCGTAAGTTTATACGGAGTTTTTCCACCATTGTGGCACCCATCACTGCGCTCACCAAAAAAGGAGCTGATCCTTCTGCTTGGTCATCCGAGGCCATCTCCGCCTTTGAGACACTCAAGGAAGCCTTTATATCCGCACCTATTCTCCGTCATCCCAACATTGAACTTCCCTTCGTCCTGGAGGTCGATGCTTCTGATTATGGCGCTGGTGCCTTTCTTTCTCAGAGACCCACGCCCCAAGATAAGTTACATCCCTGTGCATATTTTTCCAAGAAATTCTCATCTGCCGAGAGGAACTATGACGTGGGTAACAGGGAACTTCTGGCCGTGAAGATGGCTCTTCAAGAGTGGAGACACCTGCTGGAGGGGTCGAAAGAGCTGTTTAATATTCTCACGGACCACAAGAACCTTCTTTACATAGAGAACACTCAACACCTTGGTCCACGACAGGCTCATTGGGCTCTTTTTTTTTCTCGATTCGATTTTCACCTTTCCTACTGTATATCCCCGGGACCAAGAACGTAAAGGCAGACGCACTCTCCCGAATACATTCTTCTGAAGAGATACCAGAGGAATCTTTGGAGACTATCCTTCCACAAGAGAGGATTCTCGCCACGTCTTCTTTCAAGAATCTTGACAAGATTTTGCACTCCGAGACGCATTCCCAAGGACTTGGTGGTTCCCGACAACAAACTTTTCGTACCTTCAAAATTTGTTCCAGAGGTCCTGTCTTGGGGTCACTCCTCTAAATCTGCAGGTCATCCAGGTTTTAAGAAGACTACTGATCTCATTCGTCGGAATTTCTGGTGGCCAAGGATGTCTCAAGATATTCTGGAGTTTACCCGCGCCTGCCCGACGTGCGCTCAAAGCAAGACTCTCCATCAAAAGCCTCAGGGTTTTCTGTTACCCCTTCCAGTTCCCGACCGCCCCTGGACTTCATTGTGGAGTTGCCCAGGTCCAGAGGAATGAACACTATCTTGGTAGTCGTGGACAGGTTCTCGAAGATGTCCCATTTCATTCCACTTAAAGGATTACCCACCTCCCCTGCCCTTGCTGATATCTTTACGGAGCAGATTTTCCGGATTCATGGGATCCCTTCGTCCATTATTTCTGACAGAGGTTCTCAGTTCGTATCCAAATTTTGGAGAGCTTTCACAAAGAGATTGGGCATCTCTTCTTCTTTCTCTTCCGCCTATCATCCTCAGTCCAATGGACAAACGGAGAGAATCAATCAATCCCTGGAGAAGTACCTGAGATGTTTTATATCCGATTTCCAGGATGATTGGACTCAACTCCTCTCTTGGGCAGAGCATGCCGTCAATTCTGCCAAAAACGAGTCCACCCGGGAGTCGCCCTTCTTTATAAATGATGGGTTCCACCCTCCCTGTCTTCCCATCCCCAACATTCCTTCTGGAGTACCAGCCGTAGATGAACGCATTTCTTCCCTCCAAACCGCATGGTCCAGGATTCAGTCTACCCTTCTCAACTCCTCCCGCATATCGAAACTACAGTCCGATCGTCGTCGTCGTTCGGTGCCCAGTTACAAACCAGGGGATTTGGTATGGCTCTCCTCTAAGAATATCCACCTCAAGGTACCATCTCCTAAACTGGCACCTGAGTTCCTGGGTCCCTTCCCTATTTGTGAACAAATCAATCCCGTGGCATTCCGGCTCCAACTACCACCCAGTATGAAGATTCCCAATGTCTTTCATGTGTCCCTCTTAAAACCATTTATCTCCAGTCACTTCTTTCCGGATCTGACTCGTAAACCGGATCCCATTACTGTACAAAATAACGAGGAATACGAAGTTCACTCTCTTTTGGATTCTCGCCTATCCTGGGGTCAGCTCCAGTTCTTAGTGCAGTGGAAGGGCTTTGGCCCTGAAGAGAGATCCTGGGTACCTTCAAAGGACATTCATGCCCCAGCCCTTCTTAAGTCCTTCAGGAAAAAGTTTCCAGAGAAACCGTTCTTGGACCGTCCTGAGGCCGTTCCTGAAGAGGGGGTACTGTCAGGAATCGGCGTTCTCCTCGCTCCCCACACAGAGCACTCCCTCCCCGCAGTGAACCCCTGGACACACAAAACAATCCTGCCTTACCGGCCTCCACGGCTCCTCGCCCCTGCCGCCGTCGCGGGATCACTCCCCTCGGCGATTCCACTGCTCGGCGCCAGGCGCGCCCACGCCCTCCTGCACGCACACCTGCACCATCCACTGGCTCGGTTCACACGCGTACACGAGTTACGGAGCATGCTCAGTCTGCACACTCTTATTTCCGTCCCCCGGACCTCAGGCTCCGCCCCCGCACACTGCACGGGCATACTCGGGTTACTAACAAGACTCACCTGGTCTGTTATGCCTGCACCAATCTGCAGTGTCTCCCTGTAGCTCCTAATCGGGCCTTCCTGCTTTATCTAGCTCCTCTCTGCTCTCAGTCTTTGCTCGACATAGTCTCTGTATGGAAGTACTTCTGGATTCTCTCAGTGTTTTCACAGGTTCTGACGCAGCTCGTACGACTACCCCCTCTGGCTCTCGATCTCGGCACTCCTTGGACAACGCTCACTCTGGTAACGGCTTGGACTACGACCTATCTCCACTCTCCACTCCCTGACTTTGGCAAGGCATCATTCACTCTACCTCTACAACCGGTACCGGCAAGTATTGTCTACCTTATTACACCTGGTCTGGCAACGCTTCATACCACACTCCGGACACGCTCCCTTTGCTGCGGGTGCGTGTATTACCACTTCCCCCTTCAGCGCAGGGGACGGGTCTGGTCTGCGGGCAGCACCGGCGTAACAGGCGACCATACACTGGCGACACACTTTATTCGAGCTCGGCTAGTCCCACGAATTCGGGTATACCCGGGTGTATTGAGGTTTGTGACTGTTTTCTGCCCGAGTGCATTGAGGTATTTTCCAGGCAGGGATTGAAGCATTTTATTCCCGCTGGCTGCAATACTGCACAGTATATATATATATACTGCATTACAATTCATGAATTTATGCCATCTAGTAGACACGCGAAGCATTGCAGCCTATTAAATCCTAATCATTATCATTTAACAGATCAGCCGCCCGTCAGCCAGGCATGAACCCAGGCTGGGAAGGCAAACGCAACGGGGCTTGTCAGAGGTGAGGAGCGGCGCATTCCAGGTATCTGCCAGGTAGATACTGGGTATTTGCTCGAATAAAGTGTGTCGGTGCAGTACTCCTTGCCGTCGCGCATGCGCCTCTGGTTCCTGTTTTAACAATGGAAATTTAGCAGAACGTTTGGATAATCCTATAACTATTAGAGACCTGGTATATGATAATAATATAATAATAATAGCATGTTCTTGTATAGCGCTGCTAATTGTCTTTACTGAGACATTTTGCAGGCACAGGTCCCTGCCCCGTAGAGCTTACAATCTATGTTTTTGGTGCCTGAGGCACAGGGAGATAAAGTGACTTGCCCAAGGTCACAAGGAGCCGACACCAGGAATTGAACCAGGCTCCCCTGCGCAATCTCAGTGTCAGTCAGTGTCTTTACTCACTGAGCCACTCCTTCTCCACATGATGTTGTAATGGGAACACCCAGTGACTAATATGTTGGCTTCTAATGAGACGCGTATTCTCATGCTGCACATGTTGTGCTAGAACAGGCACAGGGAGAACAGAACCCCACTGGAGAGCACTCAAACATGTACATAAATCACAGTGTGCTTGAATGGAAAAAGTCGTAAATGAAATGAGGAGTGAGTGAATTAAAATAATTGTTTAATGGGAGTAATGACTCAACTAAAATGGGTAGAACACTCGGTTGCCAGAGTAGATTGGACTCAAGGTGAGCCAAAAAAGCGCATGGAGTGTGGGCTATCACCCTTGATGATATACACAGGGTGTAGCTAGATGAATGTTTATAGCGAGGTGGCCTATGTCTGCTGGATAATAACACAGGTGCAGCCACTCTGTGGTAGCTGTGGCAGAAAACGTCAGGGATAGGAATACTCACACTTAAGTTAGTATGGGTGAGTCAGCCTACCCATGTGATCATAGGTGTTGGAAGCAGATTGAACACTGCAAATGTCAGTGTCAGTGAGCTGTCACAGAGACTGCAGTTATAGCTATGTATAGCCAATAGTAAGGCGGTCCACACAAATAGACCACTGCAAGTGTCAGTGATAGTAGCTGTCATAAAAAGACGCCGTCTTGACAGAAAGGCAAATATCACACACTGGATATATCACCAGTGTAGGAGCACCCCTGAGGGGGGTGTCTATTAAGAACACAAAAGGTGACTGTTGCTGCAATAAATAAAAGGAGAACAGTAGTACACAAGTAGTGTCTACTCACACCTCGGTAGGTAAAAACAAAATAAATATCCGGTAAAAATAAAATAGCAGACCCTGTGGTAGCGCTGGATAGCTATACACCTACTTGCTAGTGCTGGGTGTATTAAAGTTTGCCACGGGTGCTGCTCAGGTAAGTTTACATGCATATGCATAACTCCGTGTTAAGGAGCTAGTATGAGACGGTCGCGCTCCGATCACGAGCGTTGGTCCCGCCCCTTTGACGTGATGACGTCACTGCCGATGTACGTTTCGCAAGGCATGCTTTCTCAAGGCTGGGTAGGGGCGTGTGTACAGCCCCACCTTTTAAAGGAGAACGTGAGCTCTGATAGGTTAGCAAGTGTCCTATTCAAGGACTGTAGTTAGGTAAATAACGTGTGTAGTGTTCATATTGGAGCCACAGCGCTGGATAGGGGCGTGTGTATAGCCCCCACTTGAGCACAGAGAGCATAGGCTCTGATAGGTTGATAGAGTATCCTATTCAAGTGCTCTAGATACGTGGGTAGCGTGTGTAGTGTTCATAATAGAATCTCAGCGCTGTCCATAAGCGTCCACTGCAAACATGGGAGCTGACAGCATGTAAGCATAAAATGAGGAAAGGCTATGGGAATAGCACAATATATGGTACGTGGTCACAAAGACCTACTGAAGGTCATATGAGGACACAAATGTACTCAGTGAAACACGGCTAAATATTGGGGCTAGATAAAGGGGCTAAAAACAAAGCTGTCAGTCAGGCCATTAGGGGATAAGGTTTGGAGTGTATAAATCTACGGGACTCTATTTCTAATAGTTCCTGGTCCCAGTTCCCCTTTCTGATGCCCATGGAGAGCTGGTCTATGCCCTTGAAGGTGAGTACTGTATGGTCACCCCGGTGGTTGTCATTCACATGCCTAACCACCGGAGTGTCCATGCCATTAATAATGCTTCCTAGGTGTTCAAGGACGCGTGTCCTAAAGGGGTGTCTAGTCTTCCCTATATACTTCTTGGTGCAAGTGCATTCTGCCATATATATGACTCCTGAGGTTCTGCAGTTAATAAACTTGAGTATACTAAACGTGCGTGTGTTGTCCCAGTTTTTGAACGTTTTAGCGTTCACAATGACAGAACAAGCTTTGCAATTATTACAGTTGAAGCAGCCTGGGGTTTTATTGGGAAGCCAGGTTTTATTGATGGGAGCCTCAAAATGGCTCTTTACCAACGGTCGCGTAGGTTCTTTGACCTGCGACTGGTCGTCTCTGGATATGGCTTAAGTACTTCCTTGAGGTCCTCATCGGCTCTGAGGATATGCCAATGTTTGTTAAATGCACACCTCGCTTGGTTCCATTGTTCATTATAGGTGCCGATGAACCTGATGGTGATAGTAGATCTGTTTTCCACTTTCTCTTTGAGTAGATCTAACCTCGGGGTGTTTTTAGCTTTTTTGTATGCCTTTTGAACCATGTTTTTGCTGTAACCACGTGCCAAGAATCTATCCCTCATAAGTGAGGCCTGTTTCTCGAACTCTTGGTGCAGTTCCGCTTAATTCGCAGAAACTGCCCTATAGGAATGCCTTTGATAAGGTTGGGTGGATGATGTCTCGTAGCCCTAAGGATGCTGTTAGTAGCAGTGCTCTTCCTATAAATGGTGCTACTAATCATCCCTGTAGGTTCGATTTGTATAGTGAGGTTGAGAAAGTTAATTTTATCAGGACCAATCTCGTACGTGAGTTTCAGATTATTGGAGTTCTGGTTCAGTCCATCAATGAATGCCTTGAGGAGGTCGGTAGATCCCCTCCACATCAAAAACACATCATCGATGAATCTGTACCACATATCGATGTGGTCCGTGAATGCCTCGTTAATCTCACCAAAAACCACTTCTGCTTCCCACCAGCCCAGGTACAGATTCGCATAGGATGGGGCACATTTAGTCCCCATCGCTGTGCCCTGGATCTGGTGGTAAATTTTGTTATTGAAAAGGAAGTTTTTGATGAGTACATAGTCAAGGAGTTTGACCAGAAAGGTACTATGATCTTTAAATGCGGCCCCCCTGGCTCTCAGGAAGTATGATACTGCTTCTATACCTTTGGAATGGGATATAGATGTGTACAGTCCCTCGACATCCAATGATACTAGAATGGTGTCTTCCATAACTGTAATATCGTTAAGTTTGTTGAGGGTGTCTTTTGTATCCCTTAGGTACGATGGGAGGGCTGTTACAAAGGGTCTTAGTATGTGATCAATGTAATTACTGGCATGCTCAGTAAGATTCCCAATGCCAGAGACTATGGGACGTCCTGGGGGGGGTTTGTTTTTTATGTATTTTAGGTAAGGAGTAAAAGGTGGCAATTTTGGGGAATTGAACAATGATAAAGTCCATTTCACTTTGGGTGATAAGGTTGGCATGGAAAGCTTCCGTCAGAGTACTGTGAAGTTCTTTCTCGTACTCTAATGTAGGGTCACTAGTGTGGACCATGTAACAGGTCCTATCTGAGAGCAGGCGTTTATTCTCTGTTACATAATCATCACTCCTAGTGACCCTACATTAGAGTACCAAAACCCCTCCCCCCCCCAGGACGTCCCATAGTTCAATTGTTCCACACAAACACACGCTCTGTAGATTCCCAGTTTGTATTATGGGAGGCTCACAAAGCGACGCTGAGGGGCATACTAATTAGCACCACAGCTAGGAGAAAACGGGAAAGGGACTCTAAAATTATGAAGCTTCAATTGAGATTACACTCCCTTACATCACACAATAAGAGTAACCCAGACCCGCAAACCCTACAAGAATTGAAAGATACCAAAATTGAATTAAACATGTTGTTGACCTCCAGGGCAGATAACGCGCTAAGTTGGTCTAAGAGGAAATTTTATGAAAAAGCGAACAGGCCGGATACTATGCTGGCTCGAGCGTTAAGAGACAGACAAGTGAGGTTTAATATCCAAGCTGTACGCTTAAAATCAGGCACCCCCACGGCCAATCCAAAGAAAATAGTAGAAGAATTTGGTTTGTTCTATGAAACATTATATAATGGAGAGAAAGTGGTACATAACGCTAAAACGAGCAAGAAGCTGAGAGATTTCTTAGCCAGCTCAAAACTAGGGAGATTGACAGAGGCAGAGAGAGAGGCCATGGGCGCTGATTTCTCTTTAGAGGAGGTGTCACAAGCCATTAAGGAACTCAAACCCTCAAAAGCCCTAGGGCCAGATGGCTTCTCGGGGCTATACTATAAGAAATTTGCCAAAGTACTAGCCCCTAGGTTGCTCCACACGTTCAATGCAATATTAGCAGGAGCCCCCATCCCCAGAGAGATGTTATAGGCGTCTATATCATTAATCCATAAACCAGGTAAAGATCCACTGGACTGCAAAAGTTATAGGCCCATATCCCTAATCAATACTGATATTAAAATATACGCTAAACGATTGGCCAATAGATTATGTCTAATCCTACCAGACTTATACACCCAGATCAGGTCGGATTCATCAAAGGCAGACAGGCAGAGGACAATACTCGGCGATTTATTGATCTGGTAGAATTGGCTAATAAAAATAACACACAAAGAATGCTGTTAAGTCTGGATGCAGAAAAAGCTTTTGATAGGATAGACTGGCCTTAACTGGAGGAGACGCTTGCGGCATTTGGCTTTGGGGATCAGGTGAGTAGAGCGATTCTCTCGCTGTACTCAGGACCTACCGCCAGGGTAATACACAGGGCTTTCCATCTCACCCCTTTCAAATTAAGCGTGGCACGAGACAGGGATGTCCATTATCCCCTCTTCTGTTCGCTCTATGTATAGAACCACTGGCGGCGCAAATTAGAGGCAACCCGGACATCTCAGGGTTAAATGCATATTCTCAAACACATAAAGCAGCCCTGTACGCAGATGATATCCTACTAGTTACAGTACCGACACACTTTATTCTCGCTCGGCTAGTCCCGCGAATTCGGGTATACCCTGGTGTATTCAGGTTTGTGATCGTTTTCTGCCAGAGTGCATTGCTTTATTTTCCCGGCAGGGATTTAAGCATTTTATTCCGGCTGGCTGCAATACTGCAATGCTGTGTAAAAACACATGGGGGCGCTTGCGAGCTGTTCTCTTTGAAGCCGTCCCCTATAATGAATTGTAATGCAGTATATATACTGTATATATATATATACTGTATAACAACAACCCCTATAAGCCCTAACATACAGTACTGTACACATACAGTACTGTATATACACATACATAAATGATACTACTGTATGGGCGGCGGGGGCAAGATGTGTTGGCAGCAGAGAGAGATCCGCTGCTCTCTCTCTGCGCAAACATCGGCACATAAAAAATTATTTGAAATACATTTTAATTGATAGTGTAGATGTGCAGGGGGTCTCCGGAGCTGAACCGCGTTGGTTTCAGGTCTGGGGACCCCTGCTCCCTGAGAACAGCCCCCTTTATGAGGTGCCGGTATCCCTCTGCTTGGTTTAAAGGTCCCGATCACGTGATCGCGGCCTGTAAACCAAGCAGAGCAGAGGGATACCGGCACCCCCTAAAGGGGCCTGTATCTCGGGGAGCAGGGGGTCCCCAGACCTGAAACCAACGCGGTTCAGCTCCGGAGACCCCCTGCACATCTACACTATCAATAAAAATGTATTTAAAATAATTTTTAATGTGCCGATGTTTGCGCAGAGAGAGAGCAGCGGATCTCTCTCTGCTGCCAACACATCTTGCCCCCGCCGCCCATACAGTAGTATCATTTATGTATGTGTATATACAGTACTGTATGTGTACAGTACTGTATGTTAGGGCTTATAGGGGTTGTTGTTATACAGTATATATATATATATATATATATATATATATATATATATATATATATATATATACTGTGTATATACAGTACTGTATATATATATACTGCATTACAATTCATGAATTTATGCCATCTGGTGGACACGCGAAGCATTGCAGCCTATTAAATCCTGATCATTATCATTTAACAGATCAGGCCCCCGTCAGCCAGGCATGAACCGTGGCTGGGAAGGCAAACGCAACGCGGCTTGTCAGAGGTGAGGAGCGGCGCATTCCAGGTATCTGCCAGGTACAAACTGGGCATTTGCTCGAATAAAGTGTGTCGCAGCAGTATCTCAAAGCCCCTCACCTCCTTGCCAAACCTCTTGGATTTATTGGACAGATTCTCGAACATTTCGGGATTTAAAATAAATCAAGCTAAATCTGAAGCCCTCAACATCAATCTCCCTAGACACGTAGAGAAGTTATTGCAACTGAATTTTAACTTCCACTGGCAACAGAAATACATAAAATATCTAGGAGTCCACATAACAAAGAACATCAAAGACATTTACAATGCAAATTACCCCAACCTAATTCGGACATTGATAGCTGACCTTCATAAATGGTCCTCTATACGAATATCCTGGATAGGTAGGATACATAGTATCAAAATGAACCTACTCCCCCGTATCTTATACCTTTTCCAGACGTTACCAGTGCCACTCAGACTGAAGGATTTGATCTCACTTCAGTCTGAAATCTCAAAATTTATCTGGGGAGGGAAAAAACCGAGAGTCAACAAATTAAATATGAAAAGATCTGTCCTAGCGGGGGGCCTAGCGGTACCCTGCCTGCTCTCATATTACAAAGCGGCTCAATTAAGCCAAATTGTTCAATGGCAATCCAATCCACATTTAAAACAGTGGGTGGAATTAGAGAGTGCTGCCTGCGCTCATTTGAAAATACGCAACTTGATTTGGCTTAAAACAGCACGACGATCTGCTGACATGCCGCTTTCCTCAATGACCAACTCGTGGTCTATCTGGGAGGCCAATAAGATTAAATACTCCCTCACAACGAGTAATTCTTCAATGTCCCCAATTTGGAACAATCCCAAGTTCGCTCCTGGCCTACTAGAGGGAGATGCATCAATTTGGAAACAAAAAGGTTATATACGAATCAAAGATCTGGAGGGATACAATAGCAAGATTAAAACGTTTGATCACGTCAGACTAGAAAAAGATATACCCCGCTCAGAATTCTTTAGGTACCTCCAGCTCCGAGCATTTTATAACAAATTGGTCCCATACCCCCCCTGACGTCATTCAAAAAGCTCTGTCTGGCAGAGACCGACACAAAGGGACTCACATCACAATTGTACAAGGAAGTAGTTGAGTCTGTGAGCTCTAGACAGCAGCCACCGTCATTTAGAACCCAATGGGAAAGAGACCTTGGAGAGACATTAGAAGACGACGAGTGGAACGCTATATATCTGGCCACGGCAAAAAGCTCCATATGTACCACACTAAAGGAGAAAGCATATAAGGTACTAATGCGGTGGTACTTCAACCCAATGAAATTAGCCAAGTTCGTGCCTGGATCCTCCTCGCTATGCCACCGGCAGTGCGGAGGACCGGCCGATCTGTTACATATGCTGTGGTCTTGCCCGCGGATCACCCCACTATGGGAAGAAATTAGAAATTGGATACAGAGGGTCTTCGACCTCACTATTCCCCCAGACCCATGGCTATTCCTCTTGAATAGACCACTAACGGGCCTGTCCAAAGCAAACAATAAACTAATAGCACATTTTGCAATAGCCACACGGAGCGAGATCGCAGCACTATGCAAACACCCCAAAATTCCTAGTATCCCAAAGATTCGAAATCGATTGTGGTTTATCTGTCAGATGGGAAAGTTGACGAGTCTAGTCAACGACACTGGCACCAATTATCTCAAAGTATGGACGCCTTGGCTGGCGCAGACGGATATCCCCGGGGTTGAGAGGAACACAATCTGGCTGTGATAGATGCAGGTGTGTTCTCCTTTAGGAGTGGAAACTCAGCTCACGACGACTACACAGACAAATAGACAGCCTACAGAGGTGATAAACTGGAGAGGATGCAACCCACTAAAAGCCTGACTAGAAACAGTTGAGAGACCTAGCACGAGTGGATGCTCCACTCTCGGCTGCGTCACCCCTTACTTCCTCCCTACCCTCCCCATCCCCTCCTACCCTCCCCATCCCTTCCTACCCTCCCCATCTTTTTTTTTTTATATTTTGTTTTTGTGTTTGTCAATTTGAATTAATTGTATTATGTTATTATCTTTATTGCTAGTCCACCCAAAACAACCCGGTCGAGTAGGGCCCGAAAAAACGGGATATGTCTCGCGAGTTGACATACGGTACTGTCTATAGCGGAGATTTACACTAAAAATGAATGTAATGTATACTGTATTCTGTATCACCTGTTTGGAAAAACTGCAATAAAATCTAAGTTACAAAAAAATATATATTTTACCAGGCAGTAATACATTGAGAGTTACCTCTCGTTTTTCAAGTATGTCCTGGGCACAGAGTTAAAAGAAATAATACATGGTTACAAATACAGTTACATAAATGAACAGGGTATACATTATGTAACGGGTTTATCCCCCCCCCCAATCTCACATTGGCCCGGGTACTATAATAACCAACTCCCATTACGTGTGTGTGATGGTGCACCTGTAATGCAACAGAACTCCTGAGTCTCCCACTTGATGTTAGTAGGGGATTTTCAGCAGACAGGTAGCTGAGGTAGTGGGTGCGAGTTCAACTTACATCATGTGCAGCGCCTCCACCTCATCAGGATCTATGCTTCCGCAGGGAGATGGTCCTGGTGAGGAACTCCTTCTTGGTGGTGCCATCCACTTGCGAGTAATTTCACACTCACACAGTGGGGGTATCGTTAAACAGGGCATCTTTATTGTAGACGGTGATGTGGCAGACTGCCACATGCAGCTGCCGGCTCTAGCCGCACATCTCTCCGTGCTGTCCCTTCGCCAGGTACGCCCTCCTGAATTGAAGTGGGGTTCCCCTTCTCCTAGGGAGACCCTCTCTGTGCCAGGTCCCTGGACACAGAGTGGCTTAGACAGGCTGATTGGTCAACCTGGACCGCTAGTTACTTCACTAGGGTCACAAAGTGTTCCTACAATCCCTTATGCAGGCCATACAACTTCCTAACAGCTTTCCACAGCTGCCAGAACACTGCTAGAACACACAGCTTCCACTTTTCCACCACCTGAAACTAACTGTGTTGTGCCTTATATACTTCAGGAGGCAGGCGCATCCCTGATGTATTCTATTTTTGGGGTTGAGGATGAGCGCTGGATAATCTCGTGATATGTAAAAAAATATATATATATAGTGCAGATGGTAATTCACTGCTACAGAAAATATAAAAAACGTAAGAAATGAACTCACAAAAATCATATAAAATCACTGCATGTCAGAGATCCTTCTCTCTCTGACTGGAGCCCTTTGTGTAACTGGAGTCTGTATCCTCTCAGTGAAGTGGATGATATGAAAATAAAGAAAACCACAAATAGTGCAAATAGTATGAACTATACATATGTATTATCAGTGCTTGACAAATCACCCAAAAATCTACTCGCCGAACCAAAAAATCTACTCGCCACCTAGTCCCGCCCCTAGTCCCGCCCCCAACCCCGCCTCTAGTCCCGCCCCCAGCCACGCATTTTAAAAAAAGCCATAAATTGAATAAATTCCTAGTAAGAACATTCGTTTTTGATATTAGTTTATTTATTGTATTACATTATACTAGATAGAGAGATGTGCCTAAAGGAGGCACCAAAGATCCCTTCTAAGAGGCGCACAGCAAACCTTTATAATATAATTTGGTCAGGGGTGAATTGATATATACATAAAATAAAAAAGGTTTATTAAATAACTTCGTTAAAATCGCGTTGTGTAGTGTGATGTGTATGACACAGATAAAAATAGACTGGTTAAGTCTATAGTACTACTCTGTTATCCTAGTCACTACCAGTAGTGAACAATGCTAAAGTGATGGTTTCACACAGGTTGCACTCATATGAGAGCTTATCAGGATGTAAAGTGTTGCTGCTTACAGCTGATTCCTAAGTCCAAACTTAATAGTGTACATCCGTTGTTATCGGTGCTAAACTAGACTTTGTAGACCTGAATAGGCAGGGGATAACTGCTGGCAGCGGATAGCCCGTAAGTAAGGCTCTCAATGGGCTAAAAACTGTACTAGTGTCATTAACGTGGACCCTGTTGGGTTCTGAAGGCAAAACACACAGCCAAAGAGGGTAAGTGAAATTAGCTGTTCTAGTGTTTAACCTCTTCGCACATATATAGTTACTGCCAGATATTGTTTAAATGAATCAGATACCCAGCTGCATATAGTTAAGTGCTGGATCTTAGGCAGGGAATGTGTATATGTTCTTCCTAAGAGGCTCCACTAGAAACGGATCAGGTATTTATTATGCAGTATGGGGTATTCCCCTCTGTGTATCATCACATATCTGTAGTGTGCAATTACACTCCAGTGCTGGCAGAGTTCACGATGTCACACTGTACAGGACAACCTTGCTACAAATAATGTTACTTTGTCACAAAAGGGGCAGAGTTTGAACAGGTAAGGTATAGATCTCTGCTGAGAAAGTTTCTAGGTCTGAACCCAGTATAGTTTCGTTGGAGTAGATCAAATGTCCAACTGCATATGGTTAAATGCTAGTTCTTAGGCAGAGGAGGTGTGTCTGTTTCCTCAGTACACAGTAAGTATTTCTGCTGAAAAACGGGTCAGGTTTTCACTGCAGGTATATACCCAGAGACAGGGTAAATTGTTCCTGCAGATAAATATATGCTGTGGGGTGGTTCCCTCTATATGTTAGCATATACTGGCAGAGTACAGTTAGACCGTAATGCAGGACAAAATCGCAGTGTCACACTGCACAGGGCAGGATTGCTGCGAATGTGGTAAGTCTCTCCAGAGCTCCTCTGTTCACCGGGTGATATAGGCACAGCAAAAAACAAGTTACAAACACCTCTTTAAGTGGGTGTATCAGTTATAGTAACCATGAACATTGTTTAGCATACATGTAGCAAGTGTTAATACCATGAGTTAGTTAATAGATCGTTACTTTGTCACAAGTGGGGCAGAGTTTGAACAGGTAAGGTATAGATCTCTGCTGAGAAAGTTTCTAGCCCTGAACCCGGTGTAATCTCGTTGGAGTGGATCAAGTGTCCAGCTGCATATGGTTAAATGCTAGTTCTTAGGCAGAGGAGGTGTGTCTGCTTCCTCAGTGCACAGTGAGTATCTCTGCTGAAAACGGGTCAGGTTTTCACTGCAGGTATATACCCAGAAACGGGGCAGATTGTTCCTGCGGATATATATATACATTATACTACAATTAGTCCTTGCGTGTGGGTGTCGTGTGTGTGTGTGTGTGTGTGTGTGTGTGTGTGGTGTGTGTGTGTGTGTGTGTGTGTGTTGTGTGTGTGTGTGTGTGTGTGTGTGTGGTGGGTGTGTGTGTGTGTGTGTGTGTGTGTGTGTGTGTATGTCAAATCTAGAAAAAAAAAGCCAGATGTGGATGACTAGTTTCCTGCACCCCTTAACTAGTGTCTGGAGAGCGAGAGTGTGTGGGGGAGAGAGAGAGAGAGAGAGAGTGGGAGAGAGAGAGAGTGGAGGGAGAGAGAGAGAGTGGGAGAGAGAGAGCAGAGAGTGGGAGAGAGAGAGAGAGGGGAGAGAGAGAGAGTGGGAGAGAGGAGAGAGTGGGATGACGAGAAGTGGGGGAGAGAGGGAGTGGGAGAGAGAGTGGGAGATGGAGAGAGAAGTGGGAGAGGAGCTGGGAGAGAGAGTGGGAGAGAGAGCGACGAGAGGAGGAGTGGGGAGGAGAGAGAGAGGGACGGAGGGGAGGGATGTGGAGAGAGAGGAGTGGGAGAGGAGAGAGAGAGAGTGGGGAGAGAGAGAGAGGGGCGAGAGAGAGAGAGAGAGTGAGAGAGAGAGAGAGTGACAGAGGAGGAGGACAGAGAGAGACGAGTGGGAGAGGTGAGAAAGCAGAGAGAGAGAGTCCGGAGAGACAGAGAGAGACCCAGAGAGAGAGAGTGAGAGAGAGAGACAGAGAGAGAGACAGAGAGGAGAACAAGAGAGAGAGGGACAACGAGATGGAAGCGAAAGAGAAGAGAGTGATGAGACAGAGAGAGTGGGAGAGAGAGAGGGAGAGAGGAGAGATGGAGAGAGAGGACAGAGAGAGGAGAGACAGAGAGAGAGCGTTGAGAGACAGAGAAGGACGAGAGAGTGGGAGAGACAGAGAGAGAGAGTGGGAGAGACAGAGAGAGAGAGTGGGAGAGAGACAGAGAGAGAGACAGAGAGAGAGACAGAGAGAGAGACAGAGAGAGACAGATAAAGAGACGTCAAGGCGCCGTGACGTTGATGCTGCTCCGCGCTGATTGGATGTTTTCAGCCGACAGTGCTCTGAAAAACAGCTTGGCTGTCGGCTGAAAACTCCAGCGCCTCAGCACGCCTGCGGACGCTCGCGTGAGCCCCCTCTAAAGGCATCCTCATTGAGTATGCAGGGGCTCAGCGCGGAGCGTCCGCACGGCTCAGCGCGGCCTGTCCTTCTATGGACTCGGCCAGAGAGACAGATAGAGAGAGAGAGACAGATAGAGAGAGACAGACAGAGAGAGACAGACAGAGAGAGACACACACAGAAAAAGAGAGACACACACAGAAAAAGAGAGACACAGAAAAAGAGAGACACCGAACACACACAGAGAGAATGAGAGACAAAGACAGAGAGAGGGCGAGGGCGACAGGGAGAAGGCGAGGGCGACATATTTACACCAATATGTTCTGAATTAAAAAACTTTATATTTTATCTTCTTTTAGTTTAATAAAGATTATCTAGCCATGTATTTATGTATCTATTCACTATAGGGGCTTTGGACCTCGCGCTATGTGTGAGCGCTGGGGGGGTTAACTTTCACTTTTTAACGAATTCACGATTTTTTCAACATTAATTGATGGGCCTATATATTACACTAGAGCACACCCATACAATTGTACTCCTGACGAAGCTGTTGCGAAACGCGTAGAGTTAGAGTTCTGAGAGATTCTGCGCCTGGAAGGACTGGCAAACTACTGCTGAGATCGCTCCCATTTTGGCTTCCCGCCCTCACCCGTGACGCGAAACCGGAAGTGACGCGACAGCACAGATTGACACAGAACTACACTGTGAGGGGAAAGTGAAGCACCGAACAGCAGCCTGCTTCTATCGGCGGTTCTCTCCACCACCCATCTTTATTATGGAAAATGTGAGTTTCCTGATCACCTGTGTATAATACATATGTATAGTTCATACTATTTGCACTATTTGTGGTTTTCTTTATTTTCAAATCATCCACTTCACTGAGAGGATACAGACTCCAGTTACACAAAGGGCTCCAGTCAGAGAGAGAAGGATCTCTGACATGCAGTGATTTTATACGATTTTTGTGAGTTCATTTCTTACGTTTTTTATATTTTCTGTAGCAGTGAATTACCATCTGCACTATATATATATATTTTTTTTTACATATCACGAGATTATCCAGCGCTCCTCCTCAACCCCAAGAAAAGAATACTCTACATCCTGGGATTAGGAACGATCCCATCAGAGGAAGTTGAGCTGCTGTTGTACACTGTATTTCATTTTATTTAACACTATATGGTGATAGGTTTATTGTGTGTACTTAAGGTGTGTCACTTATCACACTGATTACTATACTGTTTAGGAAGCGCCCAGTCCATCCACTTCCCCCACTCCCTCACTCACTATATCCCTGATGTCACTATCCAGGGACTCAGAGCATACAGCCACTCCCCTCCATACATAGGGCACCTCACCATTGGATGAGGGAAAACCTCCATAACTACTGCTGGCATACCTGTTCTTACCAGGACTTACTGCCAACAGAGAGGAAAGATAACTATAGATAGAAACCTCGCTCGAAAACCCCTTGTTGGTTAGGGCGTGCTGCCTAGGGAGTGGATATATGGACAGATAGTGAGTGTATCTAGAGAGGTACACAGAATAGAATCCCTTTGTAGGCGCACCGCAGACCGTTATGGAATAAATGTGGTCAGGGGAAAAAAATGTGTTTAACAAAATAATAAATATTTTTAATCAAATTTGTGATTGTGCAGTAAAAATAGCAAATATTAAAAAACTAGTATTTACTATATTAAAAGACACTAGTTATGTCACAACGGTAGGTCCAGAGGAACTACTCTGGGCCCATCAGCAGATGTAGCTAATGTTAATTCACTGTGATGCCTTGGATGTTAAGCATATATAAATGTATATCAAGGTATATCCTGAAGTGGATGTTAGCCACTCAAATGTGACATCTAGTGGTGCTGAGATGTATAACACCCTATGCCTTAAGCTTAAGCTTAGATACAGACACTGTAGGCACATTCAGAAGTGTGCCGGATACAATAACGCATTTTGTGTACTCCCCGACATTCAAATATATGTGCACGGGGTCTACGGGGCAAAAACCAAGGGGCGCAAGGGGCGACACGGCAAGTTTTCACCGAAGTGAACGCAGACACCTTCAAACTAACTAACAAGTCTGTCTATAGCTCCAAAACTACAGTGTGCCTGCGCGCCCAGCTAAAACACACAGAGCAATATCTCCATATGTATAGTGGGTATTAACCCCATCACTGCTGAGATACTATACATGTGATCAGAACGAGGTAGCGACACACCATCAGGGCATATCTATATCCGCACCAGAGTAATACTCACCCAGCCAGCCACACAGAACAGCTAAGGACCCTCCATCTACTGTAGCTATATGCATGGCTGATCCTAACGGTGCATCTACTCGCGCGACCACACACTGCTAGTGGTAATATTAAAGTACAGAGGCATAAAAGAATTAAGCTTAAGGCATAGGGTGTTATACATCTCAGCACCACTAGATGTCACATTTGAGTGGCTAACATCCACTTCAGGATATACCTTGATATACCTTGATATACATTTATATATGCTAACCATCAAGCATCACAGTGAATTAACATTAGCTACATTCTGATGATGGCCCAGAGTAGTTCCTCTGGACTACCGTTGTGACATAATAGTGTCTTTTAATATAGTAAATACTAGTTTTTTTAATATTTGCTATTTTTACTGCACAATCAAATTTGATTAAAAATATTTTTATTTGTTAAAAACATTTTTTTCCCTGACCACATTTATTCCATAACGGTCTGCGGTGCGCCTACAAAGGGATTCTATTCTGTGTACCTCTCTAGATACACTCACTATCTGTCAACAGAGAGGAAAGCAATATACCATTATTATGCATGGCTATATACTCCCCCTGGTGAATCCCCACCGTCCCGGCTGGGTCCTAAATTTGGTGTACCTTGCTCCAGGAAACACTGAAAAAGAACACACAAACTTAGTATTAACATCATCACTTTTCATAATAATGATAACATCCGCTCCCTGACCAGCAGTAAGCAGCAAAGAATAAAGGCAGACCACTCGTTGACGGACCTAATAATAGTGTTGAGGGTCTGGTTTCTTCACCTCCCGCCCCGCTGCATCATGAACGGTTACACTGTATTCCTGTGGTAACCCCCGCTCGTTACAGTATACCACCTTGTGCATATACACACTGCGTCCTATCTTCCAGACCCGCATGAGTTGGGAAACCCTCTGCTCAGCCTGAACCCCCTTAATAGCTCCTCCCTTGTTAACAATATAATATTCGATATCGTTTCTGAGCCACCTCTCTCAGTTCTCCTCGATTTCTCTCATTAGAGGTTCGGGTACATACGGGTATTAGAGCCCATGTGACCTCTTATACTTGGCTGCAATAGCCCTTTCAGCTCGGCAAGTCCTGGTCAACTTACTTTGCCCAGCCTTTCCCGGCAACACCCATGACAGGGGCTCGTCTAATTCTACTGGGTCATCCAATCCTTCTGATCCCTTTGGGGTATTAAGACCTCCTTGTATGCGATCCCATCTTACCCTTAGGGCCCTAAGGTATGCCTCATCATCAAAATCTCCGGGAGCCCATCAATGATCAACCACCCCTTCCCTTTCTAGCAGAAAATGGGTGCGGTCGAGCCAGGCGACATACCCCTCATATAACGGTGCCCACCACCTAGTTTCCCTTACTTCCTCAGAGTTAGGTTCCAGTGGCTCCTCCTCATCATCAGGGCCGCCCGAGGATACCCCTGAAGTACCCTCAGATCGCATAACCCTTTCCTTTCGCTGCGACCAGTGTCCGCCCTCAATGCCCAGCGCGCTATGACTTTCACTAATTATCGACCCTCGTCGAGAAATCCTCCCTCCACCCTCTGATCCATCATCAGAAGTTCCCCAGTGCAGGCTTCCAGTCCGTTCGGTGATAAGACCCCGGGAATCCCCTGACATACCCAGACTAGATGTCGACCCAAAGGAACAGGTGACAGGGACAGGGGCTTGAACTAAGGCCTTGGGGCTAACCCTGGGGATGGACGGGGTTGGGGGACGGGAATGGACGGTAGATGCCGGCAGGGTCACGGCCTGCTCCTTGGCAACAACTGACTCACGGTCACCACAACGTTCGCTCTGTCCTTCGGTAGTGGGTCCTCTCGTTCTCCGATTCGAGCACCCACTCCGTCGGCTGTCCGTAGGGGATCGACTCCCACTGCTCGACTGTAGAGGCGCCATCACCTCCCACTCGACACCGCTCAGGTCGTCCGGAACTGCCTCGGGATCCGCACGTGCTGCGACGCCATCTTGGGTTGGGTCCCCAAGCGAGACCTCTTCCTCCACGAGGCTATCCGGCAACGCCCTTCTGCTGCGCGGTCCAGCTTGACCCTGGTTCCGCTCTTCGCTCGCCTCCACCTCCGGGATCTGCGGTGAGCACGGGGTTAACCTACTGCTCCGCAGGGTCAGGGTAGATCGACCTCCTTCCGACCCGCTAGTCACCACGGCAGTGGGACTCCGGCGATCGGGTTGTTGCGGCACTGGAGACACACGGCTTCGTGTCTCCACACCACGGGGAATGGCATCTCGCCACGGAATACCAGTGGCATGGTACTCCAGCAGCAAGTCCTGTGCCTCTGCCAGCCTGGCACACTCCTCGTCCGAGGACTCAAGTTTACAATTCGGTCAGGGTATTCCAGTAGGGGACCGTCTATGGGCTCCGTTCCGGTCACCTCTGCGATGACTGGGTTTCTCCTGCTTGAGAACCCGGTCGGGTTCCTGCTCCGCGAGGTCTGCACTCTCCCTCCACAGGGCACCCGGAAGCTCCGCTGCCGACGTCGGGGTAGGATGTCTCATCCCCACGGTTTGTATTGGCACAAAAGTTGTCATGGGCCACATATACTGCAGGCTACAGCGAGGGCATCGAGCCTCACTGCCCACGGCTCCACCAGGCAGTCTGCACTGCAGGCAGAGACAGACCACTGTCTCCACACCTTCCACTCGGATGATCAGGAAGCCTCCTGGAGCCGAGTAGGGGTGGGTTGATATTAAGGGACTCTGTTCCACTTTCTCCGCTTGTTCAGCCATGGTCACCAACGGGAGCACTCTTCCTAGTGGTCTGTAGTGATCAATGGCTCTTCGCAACTGAAGTGCAAGGGATGGTTGAGCTGTCCTTCCCCCCACTTCCTCCATCAGCATCCGGTGGAACTTTAGACCACTTCCCCTGGTTGAAACTAGGGGGATGTCTCTCCGCTTTGTAGGCTGACCCAGCACAGGGGCTGAGTGAGTCATAGTCCATGAGGGCGCGGCTCCAGCTTTCGCGCCAAACTCCTCAACTGGGTGGAGTTTCCTCGTTGCCGCCAATCCTTGCCAACAATTTGCAAACTGCAGAGTTGCAAGGCTTTCTGCAGCTGGCCCACGCGGTGTCCCGGGAACGCGGGAACTGCCATTTTGGTAAGTACTGTCCTTTTTTGCATTTGAGGTAGCGTCTGGCTGTTTGTTAATTGGTGTGTAACAAAGTCCATTTTGTTCCTCCCATCGCGCAAGGCTGTCGTCCTCACTATTCTCAGGGGTATCATCCCGAGAACAAAAGCATGACAAACACGGCGCAGCCACGGCTTTCACGCCATTCCATAGCAAACACACAAGAGTCTCTCCTGTAGCTTGTTCTCCTTCCTCTTCCCGACATCCTGGACCTTCTGCTCCTTGCAGATCCTCCATTCCGACGGTCACTTCTTGCTCACGGTATACTGGATTACTGTACATGGAGCTCCGCTCTGCTGGGCAGCTACCACATCCGTACAATAAATATGCCTTGTGCACCACCTCGTGTACCTAACATACGTCTAACTCGTGTTGCACTACCTCAGGCTAGGCTCACTCTCTCAGTGTCTACTGTATCTCCTTCCTCCCAGTCTGTGCTCCCTTTGGTAAGTGATCTGGAATGGACTAGAGTACTCTGGGGCTTCCATGCAGTACTTGGGCGTCTACCTCTCTTAGTCAGCCTAGTGCAGACCCTCTCCAGGATTCCTGACCTAGTTAACAGTCTATCCCTTCTGGCGTCCTACCCCTAGCGCGACCTCAAGGTGACTCGGACAGCTATAGCCCCTCTCCAGACCCACTCACTCCTCTCAGGTTCCCAGGGTCTCCCTGCGGTTCCATCCCAACGTAGCACAAAGTGGCAGTATACACTTTCCCTGTTTCCTAGCGTGTGCCTAGCAAAAGCCTGTCCTGTTGATAGGTATCTCAGCAGCACCTCCAATTACCGGGTTTATTCCCCCCCCCCAATCTCAATTGGCCCGGGTATACTATAATAACCAACTCCCATTACGTGTGTGTGTGATGGTGCACCTGTAGGCAACAGAATTCCTGAGTCTCCCGCTTGATGGTTAGTAGGGGATTTCAGAGACAGGTAGCTGAGGTAGTGGGTGCGAGTTCAACTTACATCAGTGCAGCGCCTCCACCTCATCAGGATCTATGCTTCCGCAGGGAGATGGTCCTGGTGAGGAACTCCTTCTTGGTGGTGCCATCCACTTGCGAGTAGTTTCACACTCACACAGTGGGGGTATCAGTTAAACAGGGCATCTTATTGTAGACGGTGGTGTGTGGCAGACTGCCACATGCAGCTGACGGCTCTAGCCGCACATCTCTCCGTGCTGTCCCTTCGCCAGGTACGCCCTCCTGAATTGAAGTGGGGTTCCCCTTCCCTAGGGAGACCCTCTCGCCAGGTCCCTGGACACAGAGTGGGCTTAGACAGGCTGATTGGTCAACCTGACGCTAGGTCTTCACTAGGGTCACAAAGTGTTCCTACAATCCCTTATGCAGGAAAATACAACTTCCTAACAGCTTTCCACAGCTGCCAGAACACTGCTAGAACACACAGCTTCCACTTTTCCACCACCTGAAACTAACTGTGTTGTGCCTTATATACTTCAGGAGGCAGGCATATCCCTGATGTTACTATCCAGGGACTCAGAGCATACAGCTACTCCCCTCCATACATAGGGCACCTCACCATTGGATGAGGGAAAACCTCCATAACTACTGCTGGCATACCTGTTCTTACCAGGACTTACTGCCAACAGAGAGGAAAGCAATATACCATTATTATGCATGGCTATAATTATATACAAGACATTGCATGCACAGTTAAAGATAATATATATTATGGGCGTATGAAACAGTTACAGACCAGATTAAAATGTGAGACAGCCTTAGATTTGAAAGAGCTTAAACTGGTGGTGGATGTTCCAGTTTTGGGATGCAGTTTTAGAGATACTAAGTGGCAATTCATGGTTTAATAAAGCTCTCAATGTCATTAATTGGTCACAAATAGCAGGTAAATGCTGTGTCTAGCTGCTACCAAACGCAATATCAATGTTTGTTAATGGGTTCCCAGATCCAGGTGGCACTATTTAACTCCTGGCGATATACTGATTATGCTGCTATTTCCTCTGCCCAACTGTAGGGAGCCAGATACTAAATGGCAAACTATTACTGAACAGCTCATATTGTGACTTATTAGTCAAAACTAGCAGGGATTAGAAACGGTTAGTTGCTTCAGGATTTACTAATTGGCAATATCAATATATCAATCAGTTAAACTATTGGGTTCTCGACAGCTGCACACACACTCCTGAGACCCTCATTTCATTTTATCAATTTATTTTAATGTTTGAGTTATTCATTCACCTTTGTATTAAAGTTATTTCAAAATATCATACAGATATATACAATTACAAAAAGACATCCCCGGCGCTAGTACCTTACAAACGCAATGATTATTGCACTATTTGATGAAAATAGTCCACAACAAATGTCCACAAATAAGTGTCAATTTGAAATGCTGCCAATCCTGGGTCTTTGCTGGTTAAAGATCCTCTTATTCGGAAAAGTCAATCAAGATACACCTGTATCTGACTCAGCTGACAGAAGCTATGCTTTAGTCCACGTCTCTCACCGCTCCACGAACCCCAAGTGTTGCTGTGTACTGAACTCCGTCGCTGTGCTCCCGCACACCTCTCCAATCAGTGTCCCCAGAATAAACAGAAGGGGAAGATAGTGCAAATCTACGAGGCTTTCATTAAAATACAACAATACACAAAGATACTTACATTGTATCCTGGTTAAAATGTGACACTTATGCCGTCCGCTACATGTGCCGGCTGAGTCTCAGTTGCTGCGCGTCTGCCCTTGTCTAGTCGCGGGTCGCCAAGCGTGCGCCAATGATGTGACTCTGAGCCTCGCTGCACACTTCCTGGTTGGCAACGTGAATTGGCTCCTCCTCCCTGAAGTAAAAGGAAGGGTTCACAGTGTAGTGTAGGACCTGCATTTTTGGTTATACCTTGACGTTTGGTATGCAGGCTTACGACGCTTTGGCCAAAGGGTTAAACTAAATAACCAAGTAATTATTATTATTATTGAAGTATTTAAACTTTATTCTTATTACTATATGTTTTGTCAATTGGATGTAGGATTGGGCAGCCCTTGTAACGGACGTGCTCGCCACAAACCGGGACCGGACCATGGGGCTGAGGTGGGGATTTGAATACACCTTAGGCCACGAAGCAGAGTCCGGAGTGCGGATTCCGTGGTCAGACGTAGTCGGGTCAGGGTTGGAGAATGTAGAGTAATCCTTAGGCAAGCCAGGGTGAGGGTTGGAGACGTCAGGGTAATCGTTATCCAGGTTGGAGTTCGGCAACAAAGAATCAGGTACGCAGCGCTTCAGTCTAGCAGCTGCACTGCAGGAATGGCCTCTGCGCGAGGAGCGGGAGCGGCCCATAACGAAGGCCTCTGCAAGGCAGGAATGCAGCAGGCCTCAGAAATCAGGAAGCTGAAGGTTAGTGCTGGAGATCCAGAGCTTCAGCACAGGAACCAGGACACGGCCTCTGCAATGGAGAAATGCAGCAGGCCCCAGGAACTAGAAGGCTAAGACAAAGTAGCTTGTGGCCAAACAGTTACATCCAAAGGTACTTTGGGATTATGCTCAGCATTAAGGAATTGTGAGAGCCCAGTATAAGAAGGGCAGGGAGCCAATCCAAGGACAGGAGTGTGAGGGAATTCCTCCAATGACTGAGCATGAGGCAGAGCTGTAGTGATTGCATGCTCAGTTGGTAGTGATTCAGACCCAAGGAGAGGTCTGTTTGAGAGCTCAAAAACTCTGCAAGAGTGAGCTCCAGCAAAATCCAGGAACGGATTCTTTACACCCCTGTCTTTTGTTGTATACATTTGCCACGCCCAGTAACACTCTTTTTTTGACATAAATATATATTCATGATGTGGTGGGTGTAGGAGTTTGAGCTAGCTGGGAATGTGTGTTATTTACTTTTTCTGATCATAAACTAAAGGAACGCTCGGAAAGTGCTTTCAATACGTGCTCATTTCAGCTGATTAACATCTTGATTGCCAACGATCAGGCTATGCTTGTCGAGACTGTATCACATATTGAGACCTTACAGAAAGATATGGAGATTATGGATAAGAGTGCACTTGATAAAATGGAAGCAGAACTTGAAAAATATGAGACAGATAAAAACAATGAAAAAGAACACGTTTTCACGTGACTTATCTGACTGTAAATTTGACATTTTTATCAATGGCGTCATTCCAAAGAAAACATAAAAAACAGAGGAAACAGAAAGAAGGCACCTCAATATCATCGGGAGCCACTACATCTGAAATGGATTCCTCTAACTGTGATATGTCTAAGAAAAGGCTCTAAATATGACAACGTTACATCTTCTTTTTTTATTCAAGGCAGCCACGTACGGCACTTGGGGTGGAGGAAGAAAAAAGACTAAGGGACAGAGATCAGTATGGTTACAAGGGTCAATCAAAGCAACGGAAATGAATCTGTTGACCATTGTGAATCTGTCTGATATTGCATTGACCCCTATACCAATATAAGTACTGCAGCATGGTTTAACTTTTGCACCAACTCATAAGTGTGACACTTTTGAGTGAATAAAAGATATCCAGCTTTTTTGTAGGAAACTCCTACTCAACAAGCATTACTTGAAATCAGCTTCAGAGATGGAAGAATGGACCTAAATGCTTTGACATCTACACCATTGTCCATTTTATCTTCTCATACAGAACAGGAGCAAGATAATATAACCCCCGATGAGCTAAACAATGGAGGTGAACCGGGGCGCTCACTTTGCACAGATGACCTCGATGCTTTCCTGAATGACTTCGAGACGAAGTGTTCCCGGTTCCGAACTCCAAGAAGGGACTGGGTAGTCAGACTGCGACCACTGTTATCTGGCAAAGCCAAACGGACTGTGATGGGTATTCCACACGTGGATGCCGATGACCACGGTCATGTGAAAAACAAGCTGCTAACCCAGTATGCCCTGACCCCAGAATCTTACAGGGGCAAGTTCCGGACGGGGGTAGTACTCCCCGGAGAGTCAACAGCACCTATGCCAGTAGGATGGCTTTGCACGGGACTCAGGGGGTGGAGGGGAATGGGGTTACAACATTCCATACACTGCTGGACTTATTCTTCAAAGGACAGCTGCTGCAGCAGCTTCCCACAGATTTGAAAGGATGGGTCAATGACCATAAACCTCAGACCTCTGAGGATGCAGCGAGAATGGCAGATGAGTATGTGGCCAGCCGAGTTGCAATGAAGGACCCTGTAGCACCCAAAGGATCGGGCCGTGCGGCCCAGGGCGCTAAGACTACCCCTCCGTGGACACACTAGCCTGCGGCATCAAACAGCGCACCCAAGGCTGCAGAGTTCAAGCATGAGAGGCGGTGTTACACTTGCAAGAAGGTCGGGCATCTCAGGCCAGACTGTGCGGACCAGGACCGGTCCAAGGGACCCCATCAGGGTCAACGCTCACCAGCTACGAGGCCGGTCGCCCGTGTGCGACTGGCACACACAGAGGAGCCAAGTACAGCCATGGAACCAGCCCACAGAGGGATGCCCAGCGGAGAGACTGCACTTGCCACCTCAGGACCAGCAGCGGGGGACATCAGGTTGCTCCAGTTGGGATGCATCCCACCGATGTCCGGCAGCAGCACCTGCGGAAGGTGACCATCGGAGACCGGCAGGCGGACAGCTTGCTAGACTCCGGTGCCACCGTGACTCTGGTTCGCACTGATATGGTGCGGCCAGAGGATTTGCTCCCGGGCACCTTGATGCCAGACGGAGGACCGCGGTCACTCCAGGTTGCCCAGGTCTTTTTGGACTGGAGTGCCAGACGTGGCATGAGGGAGGTGGGGGTTTTGCCTGGCTTAGATGCTGAGGTCTTGCTGTGTAACGACCTAGGAACACGTTACCTGTGTTTTTACCACTGAGCTGGCACCTGTTGCAGCGATCACCAGGAGCCAGTCAGCAAGGATCGCAGCAGAACCAGCCCCTGTCCCCCTGCATTTGGGACCTACAGTTCCAGTAGTCTCTGCAGAGACAAGACAGGTAAGCCAGACTCAGTCGCTTTCTGACACTGACTTACTTTTCCCTGTACCTGTTCCCTGTCCCCCTGACTCAGATGTGACTGGGGGGTGGCCAGAGTTAGGTGCCCAGTTTAGGGATGCGGTGCGATCTGATCCCAGCTTGGAGGGCATGAGACTGCGGGCGTCTGAGTCTAAGCCAAGCAAGGGGTCTGATTACTTCTTGTGGCACCGCGGGCTCCTATACAGAGAGTAAGGGACCACCGGGTTAGATGAGGTATGGACGGGGAAGAGACACTCCATTCCACTAGCGGGGCATCAGGGGGTCGCTAGGACGCGAGCCCGGCTGTTGCAGCGTTACTACTGGCCGGGGGCATCCAGTGAGGTGGCAGAGTTCTGACGATCCTGTGATGCCTGCCAGCGAGTAGGTAAGGCCGGGGTGACCGTGTGAAGGCACCCCTGAACCCGTTACCGGTAATAGGGGAACCCTTTCAGTGGGTAGCTATGGACCTCGTGGGACCTCTCATGGTTCCCAGTTGGTCAGGAAAGCGCTACATTCTCACGGTGGTGGATTTTGCCACCCGGTACCCTGAGGCGGTAGCGCTTGCCAGTATTGATGCTAGGGCAGTAGCTAAAGCTCTGTTAGCCATTTTTTCTAGGGTATGTTTCCCTAGTGAGATCCTAACCGATCATGGGTCGCAGTTCATGAGTGAATTGCTCCAGTGTCTCTGGGAGGCGTGCGGGGTGAAGCACCAGCGCACGACCCCTTACCACCCCCAAACCAATGGATTTTGTGAGAGTTTTAATGGTACCCTGAAACAGATGCTGCGAGCCTTCATAGAAGTGGAGGGAAAAGACTGGGAGATTCACCTGCAGCATTTGCTGTTTGCGTACCGAGAGGTACTGCAAGAATCCACAGGCTTCTCTCCCTTTGAGCTGCTATATGGTCGCAAGATACGTGGACCTCTGGACCTATTCCGTGAGGGATGGGAAGGGGAGACTACCACTACTGATGCTTCTGTGCTTCAGTATGTGATAGATCTCAGAGACCGGTTACAGATGCTATTGGGGTTTGGCACAGGACAACCTTAGGGCTGCTCAGACCAAGCAGAAGACTTGGTATGATCAGAATGCTCGTAGCAGAGAGTTCATCCCAGGACAGTAGGTACTTGTTCTCAAGCCCATTCGGGAGAACAAATTAATGGCTGCCTGGTCGGGACCGTATCCGGTACTGCGAAAGATGAACGAGTGCAACTATGTTGTACAGGTAGATGCTGAGACAGGGAGAAATAAGACTTATCACATCAACATGCTGAAGGAGTACATAGCACCGAGTGTGGCGTCGGTGCTGGCCATTTGCAGCCCAGCGATGGGGGATCCGGCGAGCAATGCTCTGCCTGATCTCCTGGGGCAGGCTAGGCAGGGAGGTACCATAGAGCAGGTGGAGATAGGGGCTCAGCTGAGTGTCAGGCAGAGAGCAGATGCCAGGGCTATGCTAGAGAAGTATAGGGCTCTGTTTTCAGACAAGCCAGGGAAGACACACATTGCAGAACACCCAGTGCTGACAGGGGATCTGAGACCTCTGCATAAGCACTCTTATAGAGTGTCAGCAGAGGTGAAGGGCAGTATAGAGAGGGAGGTAGAAGAGATGCTGGCCCTAGGGGTAATTGTACCGTCCCAGAGCCCTTGGGCTTGTCCGGTAGTCCTGGTGCCTAAGAAGGATGGAACCATCCGGTTCTGTGTGGACTACCGGCAGCTCAATGCGGGCACGGTGTCAGATGCCTACCCCAAGCCCGCATGGATGAGTTGTTAGATGAACTCGCGGGGGCAAGGTATCTGACGACTATGGATCTCAGTAAAGGCTACTGGCAGATCCCTTTGACCCAGGAGGCTAGAGAGAAGTCTGCATTTATTACCCCAAGTGGCCTCTATGAATTTCTAGTGATGCCATTCGGGATGAAAAATGCACCGGCTACCTTTCAACGCCTGGTCAATCGCTTGCTGGAGGGTATGCAAGGGTTTGCAAGGGCATACCCGGACGACATTGCTGTCTTTAGTAATTCGTGGGACTCACACTTAGTGCATGTAGCTGCGGTGCTAGCCAGGATTAGGGAAGCGGGACTCACGTTGAAACCCACCAAGTGCTTAGTAGGGATGGCAGAAAGTTTGTCCCTCAGTATAGCGCCATTGCCAAACCCCTGACTGACTTGACCCAGAAGAGACAGTCTGTGATGGTAGTCTGGTCTCCTGCCTGTAAGGTCTTGTTTCAGGCATTAAAGACTGCACTAGCCAGCGTTTCCATACTTGCTGCTCCAGACTATGCAAAAAAGTTCCTGGTGCAGACTGATGCCTCAGACTTTGGCATTGGAGCTGTACTCAGCCAAGTGGGGGAGGAGGGCGATGAGCACACGGTAGTATATCTAAGCCGCAAACTGCTGCTCAGAGAGGTGGCATATGCCACCATTGAGAAGGAGTGTCTGGCCATAGTGTGGGCTCTAAAGAAGTTACAGCCTTATTTGTATGGCAGACATTTCACAGTAATAACTGACAACAATCCTTTGAGTTGGTTACAGAGGGTGTCGGGGGAAAATGCTAAACTTTTGCGCTGGAGTCTTGCCTTACAGGAGTGGAACTTCACCATCCAGCACAAGAAGGGAAGTGAGCATGGTAATGCTGATGGCCTTTCCTGCCAGGACAGCCCTCAGGACTTACTAACTCCAAGAGCTGGCAGGTCAGCCCAGCCACCGGACGGGGTGGTCAGGGCAGTCCCTGAGTCTTGAGTGGGGGAGGTGTGATGGGGAGGAAAGGGTTAATACCTGATTTGACATGCATTACTGTTGTTGCTTGTCCCTGCCATTTTTATTCCCCATTTGCAGTCCATTCCCTGTTTGCGAGGGTAAAGGACAAGATGCATTGCTTGCCATACCCTCTAACCAACACATGATAGAAGATCTTAAATGTAAGGCAGGAGGTATTTTTTTTTGTAAGTCCAAGCAGGAATTACTTGGACATCCAGCTGTGATATGGGTGAATGAGCTTTGGTATTTTTATGACCAAGCCTCAAAGATATCGAGCTAATTAGCATCTTCCTGTCTAAAAGAGTGTCAGTTATGAAAAGACCCAGCAGACCCATAATGTATACAAAACTGACATACTGATGCACAGCAGATGTCAGGCTAGTGACCCCTCCGGTCAAAAATCAGACTTAGTGGTGTGAAGGTAATAAAGTATTATAAGAAACTATTCGTCCATTTTGTATGCATTCAGCCATATTTAATCTGCTTTAATTGCAAGGCTTGGAAATAACGCAGTATGTTTTTATATAAGCTAATAACTCTCTCTCTCTCTCTCTCTCTCTCTCTCTGAGGTGAATCGAAACTCAACCAGGAGCCTTTTTCTGCTAACTCTCGGTTTCCTGTGAATTCAGCTGGTGCAGAGAAACGAAACTAAAGTTTATGGTTTACAGAGAAACGAAACTCAAGTTTATGGTTTACAGAGAAATGAAACTGAAACTTATTGTCTGCCTATATATTCTGTAATACATATACCCGGCACTTCAGTCTGAGCTGCGGAGCCTGAGGGAACTGATACATGACTCTGTGT
>WSYH01000660.1:93410-113358 GCA_036426205.1 Ascaphus truei
AAGCCGACTGATTACAGAGAAAACGAAACATAACTTCAGAAAGCAAGGACACACGGCATTCCTGTGAAACTTGCATCAGCCGACAAGACCCCCGCCCCCATCGTGCCTTTTTCTACTAACTAATGTAATAATTGGATAAGCTTTGCCGCATAGTAGGTGTCATTGAATGATTGGCTAGTGTTAGCCTACTTTGATATAAATAGATTGTAATACAAAAACTCGGCAGTCTTGTCTTGACTACTTGTCTGAGGAAACTAATACGTGACTATGTGTCATTATTGGGATCCAGGGTGCGCACCCAGACTCTAAGTTACATAATTTGGAGCCCACATCTGAGCAGTAGAGACCCTCGATTGAAGGGACCTTAACAGTTGGCGTAGTCGGCAGGATCCTTGTGAAGGGACACCGGAATAATCCTGGACCCGTCTCTATCCACGGACGACCGTCCCCTGACCGGACTGATTGAGGCCTGATCAACCTCTAAGGACAAGGTAAGATATATTCAGAATATATTTTTACCGAACTCCTGTCAGTCTGTTCAGGTTGGCGATCTCTTGGTTGACGGTAACAGTATTGTTAATCTATACAAGACCATAGAGTCCGGTGGTTCCCGCCAAGGATTTATATAGTTTGTAAGGTCTTGTGACTGCCAGATGTGTGGTTTATGTTCATATGTCATAAGGGTTACGGAATAACTATAAAATAAGGGGAAGAGTCTCAGTGATAAATTGACCTAGACGGGGAGGCGCGCAGGCAGTCATTGATAGATAATAGGAGGATCGTCCATACAGGTGACGGTCCGGGGACTGCCTGCGCGCCTCCCCGTCTAGGTCGATTTATCACTCCCATGCCCTTTTATAGAATGTTACGTCAGATTCAGCAGAACTACTCTGCAACATGGGCTGATTTAAAATCTCTCACCATGTTAGAAGCGGGAGACTCATTTGGCCCCTTGTTGAGAAATCCCTCAATGATGCTAGGATAGTTGACACCACAGACTATAAATCTGGAGAAGACTTCCTACAACAAATACAACTATGGGCCCAGGATAGACTCACAGAGCAGACTGAATCACTAAAGGATGTCACCCAAGAAGCTACTGAATCAGTCGAGAAATATCATACTAGACTACTCCAAATGTTTAGAGATATGGGGTTCTCCACCAGCAATAAATTACAAGCAAATCTGCTAGCAGCAGCATTTATGGATGGACTTACTCCCAAGCTACGGGCTGCAGTCCAAGAAGGGTGTCCCTGGATGACCTCATTAGGGTACACAGAAGCCCTCACAATAGCCAAAGCTTTCCAGAAGAAACAATCTTCCGTGAAGAAGACGATGGTAGCTACCCCAGAAGAAAAGGAGGATGATCGAATTGGTGTTTTGTATAGTGCCTCACCTCAAGTACCAATGCAGCCACCGCGCCAATTGTACCCACCAGCCCCTCAGTACCAGGAGTACCAGGATAATTGTACAACAACACCTCAGTACCAGGGAAACTAGGGATATCAGGATGGTCGTGCAACAAATCAACAAAGGCCTAGAGGACCATGCTACCACTGTGGCCATATCGGACATATCAAGAGGGACTGTAGAGATCGTGTGAGAGGAATCCCACCCGTACAACCATTACAGGCCCAGCAGCCACCTTCTTGGTGTAGTCAGCCACCTTCCAACTGGCCACAGTCCCAACAGCCGTTACAGCCCCAGCAAGCACAGATCCAACAAAGACTGCCATCTCCAAGACCATATCCTCATGATACTTACCCTCCTCCGCAAGATCCACCCCCGCAATGAAGCCAGGCCCAACCCGTCTCCACCATGGCTGCCATATCCAAACACACCTACCCTAATGGTTCAGCTGTCACTCTACAAGTTGCTGGTGAACCAGTCTCCTTTATAGTGGACACGGGAGCGGCCAGATCCGTCATATCAGCCAAAGATCTACCCAGAGGAATAGACCTCTCCCCTGACTTTATGACTTGTATTGGAATCACAGGACAATCAGTCGAAACTCCTCTCACTGTACCAGTCCATGTAGGACCTTTCCCAGAAGTTATGTCCCGATTTTTAGTCTCTGGAACCTGTCCTGTTAATTTATTGGGAGCAGATTTACTATCCCACATGAGAGCCACCCTGCAATATGACGACTCAGGATTACGGGTACAATTGCATGATCCCAACTGCCCAGAAGAACAAGAAGCATCATGTTGTCTCCACGCTATCCCAATACTTCTCCAGCAGATATTAACCATGAACCCTCCATCTCCTGTACCACAGTGGGTGAAAGACAAGGTATCTACCAGTGTGTGGTCCCAAGGCCCGGATGATATTGGTCATCTGCCAGTCCCTCCTGTAAGGGTGGAACTTAAGCCTAACGTTATACCTCCAAGAGTACCACAATACCCACTGAAGTCTATAACAGAACAGAGTCTTCAACAGCAAATTGCGATGCTTGAAGAAAAAGGAGCCCTGATAAGATGTTCTTCACCATGTAACACGCCTCTGTTTCCAGTCCAAAAGAAAACAGCAAAAGGAGAACCAGCGAAGTTCAGACTGGTTCAAGATCTCAGGGCAATCAATGCCGCCACCATTCTGGAAACTCCAGTTGTGCCTAACCCACATACTCTTCTTAGCCAAATCCCGCCTAACTGTGAGGCCTATACGGTCCTGGATTTGGCAAATGCTTTTTTCTCCGTGCCTCTTCACCCAGACTCTCAGTATCTCTTCGCCTTCACCTTCAGAGGAACTCAACGTACCTGGACTGTCATGCCACAAGGTGCCCAGAATAGCCCTAACCAGTTCACACAGGCCATGAAGTTCTGCCTAGAACCCTGGGTACAAGCCCATCCGGAAATCACGTTACTTCAATATGTGGATGATCTTCTTATATGTGCCCCTTCTGTTCCAGTGTGTGAACAGGCCTCAGTGTCCCTACTGGTCCATCTCGCATCTATCAACTCAAAGGTCTCGGAAGCCAAAGTACAGTGGTGTAGCCCGAAAGTTGTTTTTCTTGGTCACTGTGTATCTAAAGGCGAAAAACATCTCACTCCCGACCGTATCGAGACAGTCGCTGGATTAAAAATGCCCACAACTGTGCGCGGTCTACAACAGGTCTTGGGACTCATCACCTTTTGCCGCCAATGGATTCCTAATGCATCACAATATATGCAACCTCTGTATGAAGCTGTGAAAAATACAGAGCTACTCCACGAAAACCTGCAATCCAGGAAAAACTGAACCTACACCTCCAAAACATCTTGTGAAACCAGACTTTCCCTTTCAGAGAATACAAATTGATCATATCCAGATGCCGAAGTCAGGACGATATGAGTATGCACTTGTGGTAGTGGATATGTTCTCAGGATGGCCCGAAGTCTACCCAGTACCCAATATGACAACGAAAACCACTGCTAAGAAGCTAATCACTGAACTTTGTTGCAGATTTGGATTCCCTGAAGTAATAGAGAGCGACCAAGGACCAGCCTTCACTGCCAATATCTTCAAGGAAATATTGGAGGCCCTGGGCATGAAACAAGCCCTCCATACTCCATATCATCCCCAAAGTAGCGGGAAGGTTGAACGGATGAATCAGACCCTTAAAACAGCTCTACTAAAAATGACCCAAGAGAGTCAACTCCCCTGGCCCGACCTTCTACCTATAGTTTTGTTCCATGTTAGGACCACCCCACAGGTTAGATCTGGGTTGTCTCCCTTCGAAGTATTATTTGGAAGTGCAGTCAGAATTAAGGATAATAAAGGGAATGTAAATCTCACTGAAATGCATGATAGGCAGGTATATTATGTTATCAAATTAAGTGAAGAGTTATCTAATCTCCATTCTGCAGTGACACTTTCTCTTCCAGATTCCAGCACGAATGACACAACCCATGAAATAAAGCCAGGTGATTGGGTGTATGTAAAGAAGCACGTGAGAAAACACGCACTGGATCCCAGATACACAGGCCCTCATCTGGTAACTCTAGTCACACCCACCTCAGTCAAGATTGAAGGAAAAATTACCTGGATCCACGCATCTCATTGCAAGAGAACAGCGACACCTCTTTCGGAGGAAAAATGATTCTATATATCCTTTGTTTGTTAGGTTTGGGGGAGGCACAAGAGATTGCTATCACCCAACATGGAGGGGCAGTCACGTTTTGGTATAATTCATCCAATACTCATGTAGCTACCTTCTCCTTCGATTACTGTGATATTGTCAGCTGTTCCTCAACCAATTGGCAGTGTAATATGTACCGAGACGCTCCGAACTCTAGAGCCATATATATATGTGTTACAGACAGTTATTGGGGACAGGAATGTGATTACTGGGGAGCAGTGGGATGGAACACCGGAATAGATTGGGGATACCAACCACAGAATGGCCTAGCACGAAAAGACAGAAATGGCAAGTCTCTAATCAGTCGAATGATCTTGCGAAAAACTGGTACATGTCTAGACAGTGGTAAGACGGGAAAAATAATGAAACTCACATTAACCATAGAAAACCCTAGCCCCGGAGATGCTGGTGTATATGTTCTAGGAAATTGGATGAAAGGGGGTATAAGAGGAGCTTACGGGAAGTTCAGAATTCAGGATATGTATAACTCTAAAGATTGGCAGATGTCACAAAAATCCCCCAAGATAGAGAAAAACCCCATGGCCCCCCGGATTCAGACATTTCAAGGTATGATAGCCACAGCAGGTCCCTCTTTCCAAGACACAATGGCCATAGGAACAGGTTTTTCAGACACCAACCTTTGGTTGGAATGGATAAAATACACTACTCAAAAATATAACAAAAGTAACTGCTATGTTTGTGCTGCAGCTAGGCCCCATCTCGGCACAGTGCCTTTAAATATACCCATCAATGCAGAAGAATGTTTCATTAGTCTATATACCAATACAAGTACCAATCACTCCCAGTGTGAAGATTGGAAACAAAAATATCCCCTCACAACAAAAACCCCAAAACCAGGGGAAGGGATCACTGTATACAAGGGGAACTATACCTGCTATGAGTCTCTAAAGGGCAACAGGTTTTTAGGTAATTTCTCCCAAGGATATTGTGACACTTTCTCTAATATTTCCAGTATTAAGTTACAGAATCAGGTCCAATCGTTAGGAGATATATACTGGATATGTGGGGATCTAAAATTAAGAACCAGACTTGAAGGTAACTGGACAGGTCAGTGTGCGCTGACCAAAATTCTAATGTCAATGCATATAATCCCTGTTGGTACAGAGAAATCTAAGGTATTATCATCACCAATTAAAGTCAGTAAGCGAGAAGCCCCTGCAGGAAGTTTAGACCCACATGTATATATAGATGCCATCGGGGTACCAAGAGGGGTTCCTGATGAGTTTAAGGCCAGAGATCAGGTAAAAGCTGGGTTTGAGTCATTCTTTATGCCCCTAGTCACGGTTAATAAAAATGTAGATTGGATTAACTATATCTATTATAATCAACAAAGGTTTGTGAATTACACCCGTGATGTGCTACAAGGCCTAGCTGACCAACTTGGACCCACTTCCACCATGACGTTCCAAAATAGAATGGCTTTAGATATGATATTAGCAGAAAAAGGGGGGGTTTGCCATATGATTGGAGATGCGTGCTGTACATATATTCCCGGGAACACAGGCCCGGACGGTAAGGTTACCACAGCTATTAATAAACTGAAAGATTTGTCTGATGAACTTAAAAGAAATTCTGGTATAACAGACCCATGGGACAAGTATTTCTCGTGGCTGTCTGGCTGGCGACAATGGTTGACACAACTGGCAATATTTCTTCTGATTGTACTTTTGGTTCTGGCAGTAGTGGTCCTCTGTGTTATCCCGTGCTGTAAGGGTCTCTGTAAGAAGGCCGGATCTGAGGTTATACCCACAATGGTAATGTACAACAAAGACAATATTGATCTGGAAGATATACCACAAGAAATAGAAATTAGGGACAGACCCCTTCCTACAAAATGTCCTTTTAGTGTCTAGGGGGGAATGTGAAGGTAATAAAGTATTATAAGAAACTATTCGTCCATTTTGTATGCATTCAGCCATATTTAATCTGCTTTAATTGCAAGGCTTGGAAATAACGCAGTATGTTTTTATATAAGCTAATAACTCTCTCTCTCTCTCTCTCTCTCTCTCTCTGAGGTGAATCGAAACTCAACCAGGAGATTTTTTCTGCTAACTCTCGGTTTCCTGTGAATTCAGCTGGTGCAGAGAAACGAAACTAAAGTTTATGGTTTACAGAGAAACGAAACTCAAGTTTATGGTTTACAGAGAAATGAAACTGAAACTTATTGTCTGCCTATATATTCTGTAATACATATACCCGGCACGTCAGTCTGAGCTGCGGAGCCTGAGGGAACTGATACATGACTCTGTGTCATTTATTGGGATCCGGGGTGCACCCAGGCTTTTGTTATACTAATTTGGCAATCCACATCTGAGCAGAGACCCTGACTTGAGAAGGGAACCTCAACAGTGGTCCCAAGAAATGGGTGTAGCCCAGGTATGCTAAGTGGCATGGGTGTCAACCTGACCCATGCGCCCTGCCCACTGGACAGCCCTTTTGACCGGTCTTAGGAACTGTGGGTCACTTGGCTATTCGTGGTTTTTTTTTGTTCCCACGAGGGGATTGGATCCACATGTTAAAGATAGCTTTGGCCAGTCTATAACTGTGGCTCCGCAGGTATTTCCCAGTGTGATTCCAGAATTTTAATCCATGATGTAAAGATGCAAGACTTTGTTCCAGTACAGCAGCAACCAGTCCAGGAGTGAAGGGGTTAACAACCACATAACCACAGGACTTTTAAAACCAAGGCTGCATTTCTTGCACTTGCAAGCAAAGGACAATTTCTTTCATACCAAGGACAATTTATTTCGTTTCCTGATCCCAGTGAGTGTGGTTTTAAGTATATTCTGCAGATGTCATGTGTTTGTCTATTAAGGAAATAAATCACAATTTATTTTGCAACTTTTTCTGTTCAATCAAGTACCCAGAAATATAAATGTGTTGATAAAAGCTGATGTCATCGTGACAGCACGTCCTGCCGAAAATCGCCGTAAAAACGGAACAAGTGCTGAACCTAATGAATATAGGTATACATTGGGAAACGCTGTATGAGCGGAACGCTGTAAAGCGGAGCACCGTAAAGCGGGGCCCTACTGTATCATTGTGTTTAATAAAATGCTATGTTTGTATGGGGAGAATCAGTAACACAAGTAGAGACTCCTTGTACCCTAAAAAAAAAAAACCTCTAAACCATTGTAGTAAAAAAATTAACACAGTTCTGGAATTCACTGGATAATATTGGTATAGCTTAATTAAGTCTGAATAACATCTGTGATGCCAAATACAATAATTAGGCATTTGGCTCCTGATTTAACAATGGAGATTTAGCAGTAAATTTGGTCATCTTATAACTATTAGAGACCTGGTACATGGTGCGGTAACGGGAACACCCAGTGACTGATATGTGAGCTTCTAATGAGACACGCATTCTATTCATTGTACAAATATTTTTAAATTATACCATCACAACTGAAACTATCAACTTACTATCAAAGGATTTGAAAAGATTTCTGCCACTTTTGGTGTTTTGCAGCAAGTGAGATTTTATTTTAAATCGTTAAATATTATGATCCACTTTAAATGTATAATCCAATACATCTATTCTCCCGGCCCTAATGCTGCACATGTGCTAAACTCTTCATTTTTACAATGTACATCTACAGTTTACTTTCATCCTGCACTTTTTGTGATAGGCCAACTTATCTCTCCTGCATGGCCTTTTGTAAGGCAGTTTGTGTAACAGTGACTTTTTTTTGTCTCGTCTAGTACAAAGCCAAGCACCAATAATCCACCCATCCCAGCACTGCAAGGTTGCTTTTAGCAGTCAGGATTACCTCCTCAAACATCTGAAGTTCAAACACCCAAATGAGTATATGGAAAAGATGAGGACAGAACAATCTTGCAACATTCCAATAAATATGACAGAAAATGCATCTTTCAACCAGTCAAGGCAATTAATAAAAAATGTAACTGCTTCTCATTCAAAAAGATATATATTAGCAGCTGCCAAAGGAAAAGATCTTGGAGAAAGTGGTAAGAGCCTGACTTGGTTTTCAGACCAGAACCTACAGAAGAGAGCAAAGACCAGGGAGAGACCACATGTATGTGGGGAATGTGGGACAGGATTTAGTGACTTATCCAGCTTGAAGACACACAGGGGAGAGACCGCATGTACAGTACCGACACGTTTTATTCGAGTGGGGCTGGTTCCGCAAGCCGGGGGATGCCCCGGCTTGCTAGCCCCACTCCCTCGGCGTGCCGCGCGTCACCGATGCGCGGTCACGCGTCATCGGGTGTCAGCGCCCCCTGCACGCGCGTCCAGGGCTCCCCGAGGGAGCCCTGGTGTCCCGCGATCGCGGGACGGCGGCAGGGGGTTCCGGGGGACCCGGCGGACCCGGCAGCGGTAGGGAGAGCGCCCCGATCGGAGGGCGCTCTTCCGCTGCTTCGGCGCGCGCCCGGCACCCTCCGGCGCGCGCCAGGTTACTGCTGCGGCAGAGAACGGGCAAATGCTCGAATAAACTCTGCCGCAGCAGTATGTGGGGAATGTGGGAAGAAATATTGTTACTTATCCAGCCTGAGCGCACACAAGAGGACACACACAGGGGAGAGACCGCATGTATGTGGGGAATGTGGGAAGGGATTTAGTGACTTATCCAGCCTGATCAGACACAAGAGGACACATACCGGGGAGAGACCGCATGTATGTGGGGAATGTGGGAAGGCATTTAGTCAGTTATCCAGCCTGTACACACACATTATGACACACAGGGGAGACACCGCATGTATGTGGGGAATGTGGGAAGAAATATTGTTACTTATCCAGCCTGAGCACACACAAGAGGACACACACAGGGGAGAGACCGCATGTATGTGGTGTGGCAGGATGGCCGTGATAACTGAGGAGACAACACGTCTTTTCTGGTGCAATAGCGCTGGTGGATTTATTTATCCAAAAATTGTAACTAAAACAATGGGTACATTCTCCCTTTAAATTGTAAATAAAAACCTAACCCCGGTCGGGGCACTGACTAAACAAAAAAAAGGCAGGCTAACTACCTGGCTGGCTAGCTAACCTAGTCCAGTCCAACAAGGTTCAGCATTAGCAGTTGGCTCCTTACCTGGGAGCTTTATTCTCCCCCCCCTGGGACAGGATCAACCTGAGCAGCTTGTGTCTGTCTGTCTGTCTGTCTGTCTGTCTGTCTGTCTGTCTGTCAACACTCCTCTGTCTTCTCTCTGCACCTCAGAGAGAGAGACTGCCGCCCCAGAGGCATTTCCTCTTCCTGTTTTAAAGCAGGTAAACTAGTTTAATTTGAATCACCTGTGGACTGCTTAACAAGCTGGGTTAACCCCTCATCTACTGGAAAGCATGCATACTGCCATCTCCTACTAACATAAACTGAGTCAATGACCCTGTCACAGTGGGGAATGTGGGAAGGGATTTAGTGACTTATCCAGCCTGATCAGACACAAGAGGACACATACCGGGGGGGGAGACAGCATGTATGTGGGGAATGTGGGAAGGCATTTAGTCAGTTATCCAGCCTGTACACACACAAGAGGACACACAGGGGAGAGACCGCATGTATGTGGGGAATGTGGGAAGGGATTTAGTGACTTATCCAGCCTGGACAAACATAAGAGGACAAACACAGGGGAGAGACCGCATGTATGTGGGGAATGTGGGAAGGGATTTAGTCGGCTATCCAGCCTGGACACACACAAGAGGACACACACAGGGGAGAGACCGCATGTATGTGGGGAATGTGGGAAGGGATTTAGTCAGTTATCCAACCTTAATACACACAAGAGAACACACACAGGGGAGAGACCGCATGTATGTGGGGAATGTGGGACGGGATTTAGTCAGTTTTCCAGCCTGAACACACATTATTACACACACAGGGGAGAGACCGTATGTATGTGGGGAATGTGGGAAGGGATTTAGTAAGTTATTTAACCTAAACACACACACGAGAACACACACAGGGGAGAGACCACATGTATGTGGGGAATGTGGGAATGGATTTAGTGACTTATCCAGCCTGGACAAACACAAGAGGGGACACACAGGGGAGAGACCGCATGTATGTGGGGAATGTGAGAAGGGATTTAGTGTGTTATGCAACCTTAACAAACACAAGGGAACACACACAGGGGAGAGACCGCATGTATGTATGTATGAAATGTGGGAAGCGATTTAGTCGGTTACCCAACCTGAGGACACACGAGAGGACACACAGGGACGAGACCGTATGTATGTGGGGAATGAGGGAAGGGATTTAGTCGGTTATCCAGCCTGAACACACAAGAGGACGCACAGGGGAGAGACTTTACTCTAAAGCCAGGTATGTTTAGGGATAACTAGCGACTAAGACGCTCACATATAAGTGCACATGTGTATCTGTGTTACGCTAAATCACAATGAAAAGTGACTTTCGTTTATGGTGCATTAAACAAGCATTTTAAAAGTATAAAAAAGTAATAACTTTTTAAATGCAGGTTATTTGTATCATTCTTATTGTAGTTTTATTTAAAGAAAAATGTTGTTCTTAATAATTATTTATATTTCTATGCTGGTGGTTCTAATAAAATGTGCGTTCCCCATTATGCTGAAGCTGTCTGTATCCTCACTTATCTGTGAATTGGAATAGTTTTGCCGCTACCAATTGGTTGTCGGCATTATGCCGCAGACAGACCCTTCGCCGTCACTTCTCAAACATTCAATATACAGGCACAAGATTTGAAAAACAAATTTATAACTAGGAAATATCCATCAAACAAACTTGATCAAATTATATCTGAGGTGGAGACTGTGGATAGAAGTGTTCTTTTACAGTACAAACAAAATAGACAAAACACCATCTCGGAAGTACCATTTATCACACAATACAACCAGATGCCCCCGGCCATAAAACAAACCATCCGTAAATATTGGCCAATTCTGAGAAAAGATAAGGATCTCGCAGATATTTTGCCTATTAATCCAAAGATCATATTTACTAGGGCCCCCAATATTGGACAGAGGCTAGCTCCAAGTTGTCCTTTGAAACGACCTTTAAATCGTAACAATAATACCAATAAGGGATACTATATCTGCAATACCTGCATAGCTTGTCGATATAGCCTCAAAAATACTTAATTCTCATCTACAGTCACATCCAAAACCTCTAATATCAAATAAAACATAAACTGTAATAGCACCCATGTAATATATCTCCTTGAATGTCCTTGCGGTCTGCAGTATGTGGGTTTGACAACAAGACCTATAAAACGTCAATTATATGAACACATTTACAACATTAAGAAAGGTTTAATCACACACAATGTATCGAGTCATTTTCTTCAAGTGCACAACAAGAATCCTAAAGGTCTTAAATGTATAGCCATCGAAGCCCTCACGCCTTTTTGGGGGGGAGGAAATATTACAAGTCTCTTGGGAAGGCGTGAATCTTTCTCAGGGACGTCCCATGTGTGGATTTTAACCCCTTATTGTCTCACAAATAAATGATACAGTGTTAGAATCTCCCCAATAGCCTTTGACCCGAGGAATATCTTGCATGGGGTACACTGATGAATAAACAAACTCACTGTTTTGCTGAGAAAGGGCTCCTGGACGTCAGCGTGCTCCAACTGGGATAGACGTAGATTGCAGATAGGAGAAAAACTCAGGCGGTGCATCTGCTCTCAAGAAGAAATACTACAGACCGGGACTTCTTACTGGTCAAACAACTTTATTTGGCACATAGCAGCTGAAAGAACACACTCTTACGCATTTGTAAAGCAAGTGAAACTGGTGAGACAATCTGTCCAAAGACACAACATTTATTAAGATAGAGTGCAATCTAGTGGAGGATTCTTCGTTTGGATCTTCTTTGATCATATTTGGTATTAGCTGAAATACCCGGTGTTGCCCGGGATGTAAATGCGCAATAGGTAGAATTAGTTATAAATAGGGTAAAAATAGGTTGACTATTTTCTGGAAAGGTAGCAGTCTTTTTAGCTCTGTGTAAGGGAGCACAGGGGCTCTGTGTAAGGGAGCAGAGGGGCTATGTGTGAGGGAGCAGGGGCACTCTGTGTGAGGGAGCAGAGGGGCTCTGTGTGAAGGAGCAGAGGGGCTCTGTGTGAGGGAGCAGGGGGGCTCTGTGTGAGGGAGCAGGGGGGGCTCTGTGTGAGGGAGCAGGGGGGGTCTGTGTGAGGGAGCAGGAGGGGTCTGTGTGAGGGAGCAGGGAGGGGTCTGTGTGAGGGAGCAGGGGGGGACTCTGTGTGAGGGAGCAGGGGGGGCAGTGGATATTCAGAGTTGAGTGCAAATAGCCGCACGGCTATTCGCACTCAGTAGAAAATAAAATGGAAAAAAATAAACATCCCAGCCAGGAATCAAACCCTGTTCCACTCTGCTAATGGCCTGGAGCATAACCATTGAGCTATAAGACTTTCTGATGTTTTTCTAGTGAATAAAGGCATAGAAACCTACCGACATTACAGTGTTCATAACAGCTCGGCTATTCGCACTCAGTCCTCAGTTAAGTTGAGTGCAAATAGCCGCACGGGGATAGGGGGGAAGGCACAAAGAATAAAAATAATACTTACTGTGTCCGTGTTCTCCGTGGAATGGCTGCTCGTTGGGGGCGGGCTAATATATAGAGTCTGGCCGCGCGCCCACAAAGCCTGGGAGCGCGCGCCAATCAGATGGTAGGGAGGGGGAGTATTTTTTTTGTTTCAGCAAGCGCGAGCAGGGGAATTTAAAAAAAAACACGTGTGCTGCTTGGGCCAATAGTTGCTCGCCCAGAGGGTAAATCCACTCTTTCTGGCCGTGTAAATGTATAAATTGTTAATCCAAAAAGGTTGTATTATGTGTGTTTATGTGACCTTTTGTGGTATATATATATATATATATATATATATATATATATATATATATATATAAATATATCTCTCGCCCGTCACCCGATAAGCGCAGTAGCCCAATCACGCAATGCGTCATCGGGTGTCAGCGGCCAAACCCCTGCACAGCGCGTCCAGGAAGCTCCCCGAGGGATGCCACTGGGGTGCCCGCGATCAGCGGTGACGGCCGCAAGGGGGTTCCGGCAGGGAACCGGCGGACCCGGCAGCGGTAGGAGAGACACGCCCGTATCGGAGGCGCTCTTATCCGGCTGCTTCGGGCGCCGCAGCCGGACACCACCCTCCGGCAGCGCACCAGGTTCTGCTAGCGCCAGAGAAACGGGCCAAATGCCGCAATAAAACTCATGGTCCGCACGCAGTATGTGGGGAATGTGGGAAGAAATATTGGTTACTATATCCAGCCTGAGCGCACCAAGAGGAACACAGCACAGGGGAGAGACCGCACGTATGTGGGGAAGTGATAAGGAACTTTAGTGATCTACCAGCCTGATCAGACAAAGAGGGAGCAATCGGGAGACGACCGCATGTATGTGGGAATGTGCTGGAAGGCATTTATCTTATGTCGGTTTCCCTAGCCTGTTACACACACATTATGACCAACACAGGGGAGACACACCGCATGTATTGTGGGACATGTGGGGAAGAAATTATATGTTACTACTATCCGCCTGAGCACACACAAGAGGAACACACAGGCGGGAAGACCGCTTGTATGTCTGTGGTGGCAGGATGGCCGTGAATAACGAAGGAGACAAACACGTCTTTTCTGGTTGCATAGCGCTGGTGGATTTATGTCCAAAAATTGGAACTAAAACATGGGGTACATTCCCCTTAAATTGTAATACAACCTCACCCGGTCGCTGGGCCAACTGACTAAACACAAAAAAGGCAGTGCTACTACTCTCACCTACCTGGCTGGCTAGCTAACCTAGTCCAGTCCAACAAGGTTTCAGCATTAACGTTGAGCTCCTTACCTGGGAGCTTTATTCTCCCCCCCCTGGGACAGGATCAACCTGAGCACTTGTGTTCTGTCTCTGTCTGTCTGTCTGTCTGTCTGTCTGTCTGTCAACACTCCTCTGTCTTCTCTCGCCTCAGAGAGAGAGACTAGCCGCCCAGAGGCATTTCCTCTTCCTGTTTTATGAGCAGGTAAACTAGTTTAATTTGAATTTCACCTGTGGACTGCTTAACAAGCTGGGTTTAACCCCTCATCTACTGGAAACATGCATACTGCCATCCTCGCTTACTAACATTAAACTGAGTCAATGAACCCTGTCACAGTGGGGAATGTGGGAAGGGAATTTAGTGACTTATCCAGCTCGATAAGACACAAGAGATGGGGGGGGAGACCGCAGTATGTCTGGGGAATAGGATGGGAAGCATTTAGTAGTTATCCAGCCTGTACAAAATAAGAGAACAGGGGAGAGACTCAGCAAAGTATGTGCGGAATGGGGAAGGCGATTTTGTGACTTACAGCCTGGACCAAACATAAGAGGACAACACAGGAGAGCCGCATGTATGTGGGAATGTGGAAGGGATTTAAGTCGGCTATCCAGCATGGACACAGCAACAAGAGGACATACACAAGGGGATGAGACACAGCTCATGTATTGTGGGGAATGTGGGAGAAGGGATTTAGTAGTTATCAGACCTAATACCAACAAGAGAACACACACAGGGAGAGACTCGCACTGTATGTGGGGAATGTGGGGACGGGAATTTAAGTCAGTCTATTTCCACCTGAATACCACATTTGCACACAACAGGGGAGAGAGACCGCGTATGTATTGGGGAATGTCGGGAAGGGATTTAGTAAGTTATTTAACCTAACACACATAGACAAACACAGGGGAGAGAACCATGTATGTGGGGAATGTGGAAATGGATTTAGTGACTATCCAGCACATGAACAAAACACAAGGGGATGGACCACTGAAGGGGAAGTGGACCGCAGGCACTAAGATGCAACGGGAGATGTGCAGACGTGAAGGAGAATTTACAGTGTGTTATGCAACCTTAAACAAACACAAGGGAACACACACAGGGAGAGACCGCAGTAGTATTGAGTATGAAATGGTGAACGATTTAGGTGGTTACCCAACCTGATAGCGACCACTAGAGACACACAGGGACGGAGACGTATTGTGGGGAATGAGGGAAGGATTTAGTCGGTTATACCAGCTGAAACACACAAGGACGCACAGGGGAGAGACTTTACTCTAAAGCCAGGTATGTTTACGGGATAACTAGCGACTAAGACGCTCACATATAGTGCACATTGTATCTTGTTACGCTAAATCCAATGAAAAGTGACTTTCGTTTATGGTGCATTAAACAAGCATTTTAAAAGTATAAAAAAGTACTAACTTTTTAATGCAGGATATTTGTATCATTCTATTGTAGTTTTATTTAAAGAAAACAATGTTGTTCTTAATAATTATTTATATTCTATGCTGGTGGTTCTAATAAAATGTGCGTTATCCCCATTATGCTGAAGCTGTCTGTATCCTCACTTATCTGTAACTATGGAATAGTTTTGCCGCTACCAAATTGGTTGTCGGCATATGCCGCAGACAGACCCATTCGCCGTCACTTTCTCAACATTCAATATACAGGCACAAGATTTAAAACCAAATTAAATAACTAGGAATATCATCCACCAAACTTGATCAAATTATATCGCAGGTGAGACTGTGGATAGACAAGTGTTCTTTTACAATACAAACCCGACAAAATAGCCAAACACCATCTCGGAAGTTACCATTTATCACACAATACACGCAATGCCCCCGGCCATAAAACACAAACCATCCGTAAATATTGCCAATTCTGAGAAAAGTAAGGATCTCGCAGATATTTTGCCTATTAATCCAAGATCATATTTACTAGGCCCCCCAATATTGGACAGAGGCTAGCTCCCAATGTGTCTTTGAAACGACCTTTAAATCGTAACAATAATACAATAAGGGATACTATATCTGCAATACCGCATAGCTTGTCGATATAGCCTCAAAAATACTTAATTCTCATCTACAGTCACATCCAAAACCTCTATATCAAATAAACATAAACTGTAATAGCACCCATGTAAATTCTCCTTGAATGTCCTTGGCGGTCTGCAGTATGTGGGTTTGACAACAAGACCTATAAAACGTCAATTATAATGAACACATTTACAACACTTAAGAAAGGGTTAATCACACACAATGTATCGGTCATTTCTTCAAGGTGCACAACAAGATCCTAAGGTCTTAACTGTATAGCCATCGAAGCCCTCACGCCTTTTTTGGGGGGAGAAATATTACAAGTCTCTTGGGAAGGCGTGAATCTTTCTCAGGGACGTCCCATGTGTGGATTTAACCCTTATTGTCTCACAATAAATGATACAGTGTTAGAATCTTCCCCAATAGCCTTGACCCGAGAATATCTTCATGGGGTACACTGATGATCAAACAAACACTCACTGTTTTGCTGAGAAAGGGCTCCTGGACGTCAGCGTGCTCCCACTGGAATAGATGTTGCAGATAGGAGAAAAACTCAGCGGATGCATCTGCTCTCAGAAGAATACTACAGACCGGGACTTCTTACTGGTCAACAACATTATTTTGGCACATAGCAGCTGAAAGACAACACTCTTACGCATGTTGTAAAGCAAGTGAAACTGGTGAGACAAAATCTGTCCAAAGACACAAACATTTATTAAGATAGAGTGCCATCTAGTGGAGGATTCTTCTTTGGATCTTCTTTGATCATATTTGGTATAGCTGAAATACCGTGTGCCCGGGATGTAAATGCGCAATAGGGAAAAGTTAGTATAAATAGGGTAAAAAATAGGTTGACTATTGTTCTAGGAAAGGTAGCAGTCTTTTAGCTCTGTGTAGGGAGCACAGGGCTTTGTGTAAGGGAGCAGAGGGCTATGTTGTGAGGAAGCAGGGGCACTCTGTGTGAGGGAGCAGAGGGCTCTGGGTGAAGGAGCAAGGGGTGCTCTGTGTGAGGGCAGGGGCCTGAGAGGAGAGGCGTCTGTGAGGAGAGGTGCTCTGGTGAGGAGCAGAGGGGCTCTGTGTGAGAGGAGCAAGGGGCTCTGGGCGAGCAGGGGCTCTGTGTGACAGGGAGTCAGGGGGCTCTGGGTTGAGGGAGTCGAGGGGGGGGCTCTGTGTGAGGGGCCAGCAGGGGGGGCTCTGGTGAGGAAGCAGAGAGGGGCTCTGTGTAGGGAGCAGAGGAGGGGCTCTGTGTGAGGGAGCAGGGGGGGACTCTGTGTGAGGGAGCAGGGGGGGGCTCTGTGTGAGGGAGCAGGGGGGGGCTCTGTGTGAGGGAGCAGGGGGGACTCTGTGTGAGGGAGCAGGGGGGCAGTGGATTCAGAGTTGTTGCAAATAGCCCAACGGCTATTCGGCACTCATAGAAATAAAATGGAAAAAAATAAACATCCCAGCCAGGAATCAAACCCTGTTCCACTCTGCTAATGGCCTGAGCACTAAACCTTGAGCTATAAGACTTTCTGATGTTTTTCTAGTGAAATAAGCATAGAAACCTACCGACATTACAGTGTTCATAACAGCTCGGCTATTCGCACTCAGTCCTGTTAAGTTGAGTGCAAATAGCCGCACGGGGATAGGGGGGAGGCACAAGAATAAAAAATAATACTTATGGCGTGTCCTCCTGGAATGCTTGCTCGTTGGGGCGGGCTCATATAGAGTCTGGCCGCACACCCACAAAGCCTGGGAGCAGCGCGCCAATCAGATGGTAGGGAGGGGGAGTTTTTTTTTTTTCCAGCAACGCGAGCAGGGAATTTAAAAAAAAACACGTGTGCTGCTTGGGCCATAGTTGCCTCGCCCAGAGGGTAAATCCACTCTTTCGGCCGTGTAAATGTAATAAATTGTTAATCCAAAAGGTTGTATTATGTGTTTTATGTGACCTTTTGTGGTATAATATATATATATAATATATAATATTATATAATATATAATACATATATTATCTCTGTCTCTGTTCTGTCTTTCTCACTAGGAATGTGTAATATATAAAAATAGCTGCAATAATATATATATAAAAAAAATAACCCAAACCACACCAAAACCCAATCAGACTTACCAGCAGGGGGGGGGGGGGTCGCGGGCGCGGCGTGAGGGTGCTTTGCGGGTGGTGGGTGGCGGCGGTACTAAGGGGAACAACGAGACAACCAAAAACCACCACAAACTCTTACTTGTTAGAGCCTCACCTTTGGTCAAAAGCTCTTATTTTTTTCCCAGAGTTCTTCTTTTTTTTTTTCCTTAATGAGTCATTCGGCCGACTTCGCAGACCACGACGCGGCCAGAGCACCATCAGGCAGGGGGAAAGCGGTGTGCCCGCGACGGTGTCGCAACCCCCAGAAACTCACGAGTTGAAGTCGGCAGCCGAGAATTAAGCACCCAAAAACAGTGGGAGGGTGCGGTTAGGAACATTCTAACAGAACGACACTAGGGACTGCTAGTACTAAGCACAGACCAGGTGCGCGCAAAGGGGGTGCTCTCAGAGAGGCGTTAAAGATAAAAAACGGGGCGGACGTCTCCGCTCCTAGGCCAGGATACGGGGCTGTAACGGGATCTTGCCAGGCACGGAGAGGGCGTCGCGGGGAGGTGGGGACCCAATGGGCGGGAGGGGAGGAACGGTTCTGGGGGGGGGGGAAGGGGAGGTGAGGCGGGTTACAGAGTTGAGAGCGGACGCGGCATCACTGCGGGGGGTGTAGAAAAAGGGAGCGGTTATGGCACGGCATTATTGGGGGCGGGGACGGGCTGCTGCACACAAAGGCAGCGGCGAAGGGTGAGAGGGCATAGGAAAGAATCAGGGCACCGAGGAGCCAAAGGAAATACGATTCAGCCAAAGCAAGCCGGAGAGGGGGCACATCAGCCCGAACAGGGGGGAGTCTCACTACACTCGGGGGGCAGAACGAGGAGCTGCAGGCGGGAGTAAGGGGATCTTCTTTTCGAGCGGATGTTCAGATGGAAGCCTAAATTTCAGACTTCCTGCCAAGTTTTTCACGGTAAACGCCGGGTCTGAGGGGACAGAGGTCGGGACTGATGAACGCCCATATCCGTGACACCACGTGCCCAGCGAGGGGGAGGCGCGAGGTACATCTGATGGGGGGGGGGACAAGGGAAGAGGTGGCATACGCGCGTCCAACAGTGTAACGAGGTGGACCCGACCGAGGAGAAGGTTACGCGCGTTCGTAAGCTAGCCCGCAGGCCGGGAGAAACTGCCTCGCAGAGAACGGGACGTACTCAGAGGCACAGCGAGAGCAAAGCCGACCCGTGGCCAAGGCTACCTAGGGTGAACATGGAGGAACCTCGGGGCACGAGAGGTAAAAAGGAAAACGGGAAAGCGGGTCGCGCACTCGATAATCGTCTCACCGGACAGACCGGCGCGCGGCCGCGTGTTCTAGCTTCGCGTCTTTGCTCGCGCCCGCCCTTTCACCGCTGCTCCGTCTTAAGCTTCTCATCTCGCTGCACCCTGCTCTTTCTTGCGGCACGCAAAACCAAAACAACGGGTGGGCGCGCTCGGTGCAAACACTTGGGTGAGCATACGGTTTCAAGGTGCAATACCATACATCTCGCGCCAAAAAAATAGAGGCAAAAAAAAGTCGATAGTACGGGGCGGCGATCAGAAGCGTAAAAATTAGGAGGAGGCGAATTATCCTACTGTATGTGAGGGGGGAAAAAATGGGTACGAACAAGAAAGGGGGGAACGGGGTTTCCACAACGCGGCTGCGTTGGTTGTCTAGCGGCTGCGTGTGTTGCTGGACAGCCCTGTCATGGGGGGTAGGAAGGGTTAGCGGTGCAGATGGGGGGGGGGTGCGGTGCATAGGGGGGGTGCGTGCAGCTGTGGGCCCTGAGGCTGGTCACACAGTAAAAAAACAGTGCCCGCCACGCCCCTCTTCAGGCATCACGCCTCCTCTCACCCCGCACCAGCTGCTCGCTGAGGGTGGGGCCGATTCGGCCCGAT
>WSYH01000660.1:113364-178146 GCA_036426205.1 Ascaphus truei
GGGGGGGGTCACAGCAGTTGACATCGGCCATGAAGCACCTGTCTCGCGATGCAGCTCCCACGCGAAACAGGGCTCCCTCTGACGCCGGCGTGCCGGAAGCTTAACCCAGACTACTTCCAGCGCTACCACAGGGAGACACCGCGATTTTTTTTGCAGCGATTTCTTATTTTTTTTATTTAACAGGCGCCCGGCCGCCCGGGTCCCCCTGACACACGGGGCCAGGGACGCCAGTACCCTTTCTCCCCCGCTGTTGGCGGCCCTGATTAAGATGGCGCACGCCAGCAGGAACCCTGGCCAAGGCCTTATGTGTCTGGCCAGGGTGAGCATCGGGGCTTGAGACGCATGCAGAGCAAGCAAAATTGAATTTGCCGCCTCCAAGCGCGTCACGTAAGCGGTTTACCTAATGAGGGTGAACCAGCTCAGTGCCGTTGTGGCTGCGCCCCCAGATGAGCGTGCACCTAGCCACAAATTGCACGGCCGAGCAAGGGGGCAGCGCTCGTGTGCCAGCACGCCACGCTCCCTCTCAGGCCGCAGCCTAAGGCTTAGTCCATAGAGACTGAAGCCATGCGGAGGCACGCTGAGGCTGAGGGAATGCGGTGCTTTCCCTGGCCTTATAGCGTGCGCCATCCGTGGGCGTGTCTGGGGGCGGGCCAGTGACGTCACGGAGCTGGTTCGTCCTCATTGGGCGAACCGTTCACGTGACCGGCCCTGCGCTCCAGCAAGCTAAGAAACAAAAGCTTTCTTATGACACGCTTCCACAGGCGTGCGGAAGCGTGCGCGAGCCCCTGCTAAAGCCGCTCTCATTGCGGCTGCAGGGGCTCAGTGCCGAGCAGCAGCGCACCTCAGCACGGGTCAGCGCCTAAGCGATGACCATGCCCGAGGCCTAAGGACTCGGGCATGGTGCCTTGGGCCTCGCTCCTGCTCTGGCTCGCCTCCTGAAGCTGGTGCTTTTTTGTGGCCTGAGAGGTGAGGCAGTGAGCGCGCTTTGGGGGCGGGGCGAAGGTGTGGCAGAGGTGTGGCGGGAGGCGGGTCTAGTCCCTCATCCCCATTGGATGTTTGCTGTCACGTGACCGCTCCTCCGCTCCCCTCAGCACGCCTATGCGATCAAGCCCCGCCCTCCCAGTTCCTTCCGTCCCAGTCCCTACCGTGTCGCGCACCTTTCCCCAAGCCGGCTGGGGAGTTTGAGATTGGCATTTGCGACGGAGGCATGGCCACGCCCCCGCCGGCAGTTCAGCCAATGAGGGCGAACCAGCCGCGGGACGTCATGGCCACGCCCCCGCAAACCTACCGCCACGCCCCCTCCCATCGCAAACGTTCTCTCTCCCCTCAGACCGCAGATCGCGGTCTAGGCCTGTGTATGCGCCGCGCGCGTGCAACAGTGCTGACTGGGGACTCAGCCTAAAGCCGCGCTGATTACAGATGCAGGGGGTATAAAATGTCAATAGGGGAGTGTTTATTATTTTTCCATTTCATTTCCTACTGAGTGCGAATAGCCGTGCGGCTATTTGCACTCAACTTAACTGAGTGTGAATAGCCGAGCTGTTATGAACACTGTTATGTGAGTAGGTTTCTATGCCTTTATTCACTAGAAAAACATTAGAAAGTCATATAGCTCAGTGGTTATGCTCCAGGCCATTAATCAGAGTGGATTCCCTGGCTGGGATGTTTATTTTTTTCCATTTTATTTCCTACTGAGTGAGAATAGCCGTGCGGCTATTTGCACTCAACTGTGAATAGCCGTGCGGCTATTTGCACTCAACTGTGAATATCCACTGCCAGCAGGGGGGGACTCTGTGTGAGGGAGAGGGGGGCTCTGTGTGAGGGAGCAGGGGGGGTTCTGTGTAAGGGAGCAGAGGAGGGGCTCTGTGTGAGGGAGCAGGGGGGGGGCACTTGTTATTAACTTGGAAAAGAAATTAAATGATAAAATCAGGACAATCTGCATTTCAAAGACAAAACCAGCAGCCAGTGCTGCCCCAGCCCTCTATGAGACACAGAGAGAACAGGTATATATTTATATACATAGTGATGAACTGAAGCAGCTTTACTGAGATATAGTAATGACCAAGAGGAGTATACACAGCTACATGCAGCAGAAACTATCTTCCCCTAGCACAGTGCCTGGGAAATGTTACTGTCTTGTTTCTAATCTACACAGTATGTGACACTTGATCCGTTTTGAAGTCGAAAAACTACAACTCCCATGACCCTCCTTAGTGAGCATGCGCACACAGAGCTGTGACCTGGATGTAGTCAGTGTCTCCACTTTCGGGAAAGTGAATCTGAGACTGCAGCAGAGAGGAGAGATCAGAGTTCAGAGCACAGCTCGTTAATGCCGAGAGGTACAGTATGTGTAGGACACCCACCCACCCTTTTATTTATTGCATTTGTTGGCTTATAAGGTATCAGTGACCCACTGTTGATGCCAGGGGTGTGCTGTGCGTAAATGCTCGAATCGATCATATCATTGGGATTCAGGTTCATTGTCTTGGTGGAGTTGCTTGACACGTGCTGGTAAAGATAAAAGCAAACACATACACATTCCCAGAGAGCTCAAACTCCTACACCCACCACATCATGAAAATAGATTTATGCCAAAATGAGTGCTACTGAGCGTGGTGGCAAATGTATACAAGAAAAGACAGAGGTGCCCAATGCTACATCAAATTGACAAAACATATATGGTAATAAGTATAAAGTTTAAATACTTAAATAATAATAGTAATTACTTGGTTATTTAGTTAAACCCTTTGGACACAGCGTCGTAAGCCTGCATACCACGTCAAGGTAAACCAAATTAACGCAGGTCCTTACACTAAAACTGTGAACCCTTCCTTACTTATTACCATATATGTTTTGTCAATTTGATGTAGCAAAGATAAAGGTAACCAGATGGAGACAGAAACTCAGGGTGACACTGGTACTCTGGTTGTGACAGGTAGCTGGGATGTGGATTTATCTGGGTTTCAGTGTTGGTTGACCCATACTGGAAATGGTAGTGGTATTGAGGCTGAAGCTGATGAGCAGGTTGTGGCACATTGGAGGGGCTGTGAAGCGCTATGTACATTAATGGCCTATATAAATAAAAACATACAGATGCAGCGGCCGTTATTCGAACATTTACCCGGTACATCCCGCGTTACCCCGCGTGGTGAACCCGAGACGGTCAGTTGTAGACATAATGGCTCATCGGAGTAACACAGCAGGAGTCCTTGCTGTGAGTCCTACCGGGGTCTGCCTTTATTTATTTATTTGCTCTGTATGCATCATATATGCCAGAGTTACCAGTGGGTTTATTTATCCCGTTCCATGTAATATACCCCATTCATGACCTGTTATGATAACAGGCTGTTATTTTGCATGCTTGATTTCAGGATTGCTACATATACACCTATATTTATCCTCCATACTGGGATACATGGGGCTTTACTATTTATCAGCACCCATTACACTACTCATGTGACACTGGGGAATTGTTCCCAATAGTGTTTTTTATTTGAACTGTGTGTGTTTTTGCGTCGAAGTTTCAATATTAAATAACATTTTATTGTGTGAGGGAGCAGGGGGGCTCTTGTTATTAACTAAATGATACCATCAGGACAATCTGCATTTCAAAGACAAAACCAGCAGCCTGTGCTGCCCCAGCCCTCTGTGAGACACAGAGAGAACAGGTATACATAGTGATGAACTGGAGGAGTATACACATCTACATGCAGCAGCAACTATCTTCCCCTAGCACAGTGCCTGGGAAATGTTACTGTCTTGTTTCTATTCTACACAGTATGTGACACGTGATCCATTTTGAAGTCTAAAAACTACAACTCCCATGATCCCCTTAGTGTGAGCATGCGCAGTAGGACACAGAGCTGTGACCTGGATGTAGTCATTGTCTCCACTTTCGGGAAAGTGAATCTGAGACCAAAACACAACAGAGCACAACAGAGCACAGCCGCCACGTCAATGCTGAGAGGTACAGTATGTGTAGGACACCCACCCTTTTATTAATTGCATTTGTTGGCTTATAAGGTATCAGTGACCCACTGTTGATGCCAGGGGTGTGCTGTGCGTAAATGCTAGAAACGATCATATCATTGGGATTCAGGTTCATTGTCTTGGTGGAGTTGCTTGACCCGTGCTGGTAAAGATAAAGGTAAACACATACACATTCCCAGAGAGCTCAAACTCCTACACCCACCACATCATGAAAATAGATTTATGCCAAAATGAGTGCTACTGAGCGTGGTGGCAAATGTATACAAGAAAAGACAGAGGTGCCCAATGCTACATCAAATTGACAAAACATATATGGTAATAAGTATAAAGTTTAAATATTTAAATAATAATAGTAATTACTTGGTTATTTAGTTAAACCCTTTGGCCAAAGCGTCGTAAGCCTGCATACCACGTCAAGGTAAACCAAATTAATGCAGGTCCTTACACTAAAACTGTGAACCCTTCCTTACTTATTACCATATATGTTTTGTCAATTTGATGTAGCAAAGATAAAGGTAACCAGATGGACACAGAAACTCGGGGTGAGACTGGTATTCTGGTTGTGACAGGTAGCTGGGATGTAGATTTATCTGGGTTTCAGTGTTTGTTGACCCATACTGGAAATGGTAGTGCTATTGAGGCTGAAGCTGATGAGCAGGTTGTGGCACATTGGAGGGGCTGTGAAGCGCTATGTACATTAATGGCGCTATATAAATAAAGACATACAGATGCAGCGGCCGTTATTCGAACATTTACCCGGTACATCCCGCGTTACCCCGCGTGGTGAACCCGAGACGGTCAGTTGTAGACATAATGGCCCATCAGAGTAACACAGCAGGAGTCCTTGCTGTGAGTCCTACCGTGGTCTGCCTTTATTTATTTATTTGCTCTGTATGCATCATATATGCCAGAGTTACCAGTGGGTTTATTTATCCCGTTCCATGTAATATACCCCATTCATGACCTGTTATGATAACAAGCTGTTATTTTGCATGCTTGATTTCGGGATTGCTACATATACACCTATATTTATCCTCCATACTGGGATACATGGTGCTTTACTATTTATCAGCACCCATTACACTACTCATGTGACACCGGGGAATTGTTCCCAATAGTGTTTTTTATTTGAACTGTGTGTGTTTTTGCGTCGAAGTTTCAATATTAAATAACATTTTATTATTTTGGCTTTTATTGGTACCCGTCCTCCTACAGTGTTTGGAGCGGTTACTTTAGCTCATGTATATCCTATTGCCAACTATATAAGTATTTGACTGTTATATGATTATACCTCTATACCGAGTGCAGCAAATAGGGTTCTTTTTGGGTGATTCTGATTTCACCTGGTTTGTTTGCATATGTGCCTCTGTCTCTCCCTATATGCACCGTCCTCACTATATAACTATTACCTATACCTATTTAGGTGGGCAGTGTTAGGTCTTTCTGTTGTGCATACAGCATATATACCTATTAAATATAATCCTTTAATAAAATATACTTTCACACTGTATCTGGTGCTAAAATGTCTAAGTACCCTTTTCTCGTGTCAGGGATAGAATAATAAGTGGCTCGCAGGCTTATACGCTTTAGCCAAAGGGTTAACTAAATGACCTTTTTTCAAGAGATATATTTCACTGTGTATTTTTGTCACATTGGATGTTGCTCTGGACTTCTTTGATTCTTGTTATAGAATAAGAAGATATACTCTTTACTCTTACTAGGCTTATCCCCCCCATCCCCCTCACCTCGCTCTTCCCCTCACCTTGCTCTCCCACCCCAATCCCCTCACCTCGCTCTCCCCCTCAACCCCCTCACCGCACTCTCCCCCCCAACCCCCTCACCGCACTCTCCCCCCAAACCCTCACAAAAATTATTTATTGTCGCATAATTTACACACAGTCACAGTAATGCATATACGACAGTCAGGTCCAAGAGCTGACACTCTAGGACCCCAACACACGGATAAGTGGTAACCAAGTGGGCTTAACCTTTATTATTGAGCCTGGTTTACCCACTCACCATCACAAAGAGTTACCAGTCACACATGGTTTCACGATGCTAATATCGCAGCAGTATGGAAGCACCAACGTTCCAAATTAGCATTTCCCCAAGACAGAACCATATGTGGCAACTTTTTCAGATGGAACAATTAACACGTCTAGTTTAATGACAAACCGCCAAAATTCCCCAAACAAGTCTTGGCGCCTTGTTGGCCCAGACATATCCAGGGTGAATTGCCACGGCCAATCTTTTCTTTGATAATCTAATGCGTTCTCCTTGGGGGGTCTGCCTGAGCAGAACATAGAGACGTACATGTATGACAACGCCCCACTAAAGAACGCCCCCCCGCTACACAATATGTCTCGAGCGAGCCCGCGGAGGAAGCAAAGACTGCAAGGCTGCATACCGGTTTTAGGTTCCTTGCACAAGCTATCACGGCGATCCGGGCACCGTCCACCCACCACCCTTACCACCCCCCCCCTCGTCTCTCCCTCCCTTTCCACCCCCGTCCGTTTCTGGTTCGTCTGGTCTGTCTGTTACTGTCGTGGTAGTAACTAGTATATGTGTAGTTGGACGAGTTTGTTCATACACGAAAAAATTGGAGATTGTATGGCAATTGTCTGTGAACGGGATGAATCTGTTTCCTCCAATCAAATTTGAGTTGTAAAAAAAAACAACAAAAACCTGAACCAAATGCCCATTATTGTGCATTTGTTTCTCACATGTGTATTCCGACTTAATTAGCTATAACAAAATTAAATCCAATGATTCCAGAACTGTTTTAATTTTTTTACATACAATGATTTAGCGTTTTTTTTTTTTTTTAGTACCCAATGATTTGTATTTTTGTTGCTGATTCTCCCCATGCAACATTGATTTTATTAAACACAAGTGGTGATGTGTGTGTTGTGTGTGTGTTGTGTGTGGGTTTGTGTGTGTGTGTGTGTGTGTGTGTGTGTGTTTGTGTGGGTTGTTTTTTTTTGTGTGTGTGGTGTGTGTGTGGGTGTGGTTTGTGTGTGTGTGTGTGTGTGATGTGTTTGTAATTATATATGATAGTGGGCACTAGCCTATAAGGGTGTGGAGGTAGGTGAGGTCGTAATTGTCTGTTTTTGCCCCGGAGGGTGGTTGGCTCCCGTGTGGGGTGAGGTGTGGTGAGAGAGGGGTTCAACCCATTAATACCTAGCGACGAGAATGGCAAGTTTTACTGGACATATTCGGGGTCAACATGGTTAGCTAATGTTTTCTTTTATAAAGTATTAACCCCTTTGTGCCTCTGTTATACCTTTGTGTACCACAGGCATGAAATGGGTGTAATGTTATTGTGACCAAGTTTTCTTCTGTAATATCGACTTACCGCAGCCTCTTACATAAATATTACCCAACCCCCAATGCTGTATGTAACCATTATTAACGGTCTCTTTATTCCCATAGTTTATCGTTACTGGGCCTAAATATCGCACCCATAAATTACATTACCACAATCTTTGCTACAATACCACATTAATTGCGGGTAAACACCCTTATTTTATTCCTGGGTGCATATTAGCTCCACTTTAACAGAATTTGATGTATCCTGATCCGTAGTCCTTTTGTTATGACTCGGGACAAACAAGACTAACCATGCTTTACTAGCCACTAGTGTCCAAAACTTTGTCGGTAATGTAATGTTTTATGATTATAACCTGGGTCAGCTAGTCATGGAAACCGATGGACTACTAGGGGTTCCTATGTACTGTAATTAGTTTAATAACTATTTTAAGCATCTATTCCATGTTGGTTTAGCTATACGTATAATAGGATTCTTTTCTTGTATAGCACTGCTATTTTTACATGTCAGTGTCCTTTACACACTGAGCTGCTCCTCCCTCTCTCTTATTTTGCCTATGTATATAATAGGGGCATTATTTGGGTGCCATGATTTCGTATATATAGGAAAGACATCTTGAGTAGGTGTCTAAAAGATTTTTCAGTATTTTGGCTTTTCATCTTTCCGATAATATCAGGATCTTGATTATGGCCGTTTTAATTGAAAAATGTGTCTTATGCCTGTTTTTATCGATCCACTGATTTTTAAAATTAACAGGGTCCCATAAAATTGCTTTATTTTTTTGGCGCTGCAACCTGAGTCAGTGAACGTAAACTAAGAAGGCCTCTTTTTTTAGGCCGGTAATACGGCATTTTGGTTACCGCAGCTGGATGTATTCCTGCCCTTGAACTAAAGTTCATGTTTAGTTAATTAAGTTCTGTTGACCCGCAATGGTGTATGCAATCTATCCATATTTTGCAATTTAACACAGTAATAACACAACAGCAGGGATGTAAAACCACACAAACCCACCTATTCCTGATTACCTGGTTCTGGCGCGTTACTTTTCCTCGCACAATGTACGCCACTTGAAACCAGCTCTTTTTCCATATTCAGCTTCGTACCAGACCAGAGCTCTGTGTGTGGGGGAGGTCCTGTGCATGTTTCTGTAGTAGATTTTCCTGGGTCCCTGCAACGCCACAAGGGTCTGTTCTGTTGTCTTCCGTCGTTTCTTCGGCAACAATTCCAACCTAAAATTGGACAGTTCGTGGTCCTCAAAAAAGTAAAGGTCTATTTTATAAATGAAAGCTGAAAAAAGATACAAGTTGTGTAATAAATGTTGGGACTCTTTTCTTCTCTTTCTTCTCACAGTTTTTTGAGGTTAACAAAGTTAATGGAGAGTAATGTATATCGATGGCTCACTTATCCTGTACCGCAGTTTTAAAAAAGGACTTGGATCCACAGGCCATACCATTGATACTTTTTGATTTACTTTTAAAAAAACAAAACACTGTTGTAGTTTAAAAAACCCAGACAAGATGACACATGTTCCCCAATGTAGTTTTTCTTCCGGTGGAACTACACAAAACAGAACGATGGTTAATGGTACAAGTTGATGTAAGGCGGGAATTGTCCATTCCAAACCTGAACTTTTTTTTATAAATAGTAAGTGTGTGAAATTGAGTATAACAAATGTGAGCAGGTGGGTGTGGAGCCCCTCTGCCCCCAAATGTTTCCACCAGAGCGCTCTTACAGTACTTATCAGCCTCCTTGTGTATTAAATAATAACCAAGGGAGAAAAAAGTTACAAGGGCTTTACACAGCAAAACGTAACATTATTACAATCAAATGCCATAACATACTTATGTCCCAAGAATTTTGCTTTTGTGTTCCCCAAATACAGGTCCAAGCCGATCTTCTATTATGGGTATGTCCGCCTTTTTTCATCTTGAACCAACCTCGGGAACCAGAGAAAGCTATAGACAGGGACAGAAAAAAGAAAAAAGCGCAAAGCCCATAGGTATAATTGTCAGACTTATGAAAATTAAAACGGTTATAACAACTCACAGAATAGACAGGTGTATGGCATCTCGGTATAAATAACAACCGTCAATGACCCGGGTGTCTGGGAACTTTTCCCGCTTCTTCTTTCTGCTTCGTTGATGCACAGCCCTCCTCTTTCCCGATCTGCAATCGTTCAGCTTCTCCGCGTCAGCTACTTTCGCGACCGTCGGCGGCGTGACTTCGATCGGGGGGTTTGATTATGGGCGGTCACCTAAAGATTACAGGATAGAACACCAGGGGGCCAAACAATATGGAGGATACAGGGTGCTAAGGCTGAACAACGAGAAAACTTTTTGGATACATCACTTAACACCTGTCTCCAATGGTTAAATGAAGAAATTGATAGGCAGTTTTTTTGTAATATAGAAAATTTTTATATTTTTTTTATTACAGATTGATGACATTGGAAAATTAATCTATACTTAGTTAGTTTATAATGGTTTAACCATGTAATGGTATTCTTTGCGTGTTTTCTCAGAGTATTTAATTAATTTTTTCAGGTTACACATACATTATGTTTTTACTTTCTTCTATATCTAATTAGTTTTATGCTATTAGAAGATTCCTCATCAGTTACACACTCGTGATAACAGACTGTAGATTAATAACTATAGGGCACGTTACATACTTGATCAATGAGTCATACAACTATTGTTTAATTAATTCATTTTTTTGCTATAATCACTGTCGTGCTTGAGCAACCAGCATGAACGTGCCCCTGATGAAGAGGACAAGCTCCTTGAAACGCGTAGGGGCTGACATTGCTAAAGTGATGCTGGCTGGCACCTCGGCACCAATAGAACCAGTTAGCGAGATCCTGGAGTCCGTCTTCGGAGAAGAAGCAGTGACCGCCCATGACTCCACCCCCCTATCGACGTCACGCGCCGACGTCTGCGGTATAGCTGACGCGAAGCTGACGCTTGGCAGATCGGGACAACGAGGAGGCTGTGCTCATACGCAGGCATAATAAGCGAACACGTCCAGCACCCCTGTTTCCTTACCTCCCTTCTTTTGTTATTTATACCAGCGATGCCCTATACCATTTTTATGTCTGGGAGTTTGATAAACCTTTTTACTTTCCATAAATCTTACAATATTACCCTATGCCTGCGCTTTTTTCTTTTTTCTTCCTTAACTTAGAACATGCCCGGGACTGCTTTGCAACTGGAATATAGAAACGCCTTGACCACAGTCCTAATGGGTAACAATGTCGGTTTTGGCTGAAATAAAACACTACAAATTGGAACCAGCCCCCTGTACTCAAAGTTAACATGTATGGCTCAATGCAGGTTCAGAACATAATGACGCAAATACAGAAAATGCTGAAAACGAGAGGTACCTCTCGAATGTATACTCCTTCCTGTACAATACTTTATCATAAAATAACAAATACCAGAGTCCGTTGGAACCGGTATCATGCCGGAAACACACCTCTGAGGAAGGCAGCATGGCTTGATGTCTCTGATTTAGAGAAGGAGGCAATCACACTATGAAAGTAGGAGCATAAAAGGTGCGAGCGCACAATTTTTACTTCCATCCCTATCCTATTGTCTTCCGCAGCCCTATTTTTTTTCTGACATTGTTTGATTAAAGCCGTGTATGTCTACATAACCGGGCAGCAATGTTCTGAACAATGCTGTGAGAGAAGAAGAGAGGGGGATCGATGCAAAGAGCTGCTGTGATCACATGGCTCATTGCTATTTACTTGAGTGCCTGTTAAAGTGCATTGAGGCTATTGCGCTTTAGTGATCTAGTATTTGGTAACAGAGGAGGCAAAGTGGTTTAAAGAAGAATAACCCCTTCAATCCGTACCTGGGAGGCAAATAAAGGGTGTGGGAGGAAGGGGATACAGAACACAAACAGACAATACGACACACAGTAAGAGAAACCATGTGTGACTGGTAACCTTTGTGATCGGTGAGAGTGTAACCGCTCAACATAAGGTTAAGACCCATTGGTTACCCCTGATCCTTTGTGTTGGGGTGCTAGATGGTCCTCTTTGGACTGAAGTGTATATGCCATTCGCTGTATGTGTTAAATTATGCGACTCAATAATTGTTGTAGGCGTTGGGAAGTGGGCGGTGGGGGGTGAGGGATGGGGGGCAAGGTGCGAGTGGGGGGTTGAGGGGTGTGAGGCGAGGGAGATCGAGGGCAGGAGATGGGGGAGAGCAGCGGTGAGGGGAAGTGCGGATGCGAGTGAGGGGGGTTGGGGAAAGGGCGAGGTGAGGTGTTGGGCAAAGTGCGAGGAGGGGGCTCGCAATGTGAGTGGGTTGGGGGGTAAGCGAGGTGAGGGGTTGGAAGGAGATCGAGGTGAGTTGTTGTGGAAATGACAGGTGAGGGGTTTTGGGAAAGGACGAGTGAGGGGGTGGGGGGTAGAGCGAGGGGAGGGTGGGGGGGGAGATACCTGCTGTACACACAATATTCCACTTAAACAAACAAGAGAGGAAAAAAAAAAAACAATTATCAGCACTCGTGGGATCCCCTATTCTAAATTCTAGTGTATAATTTAAAATTAATCTTTCAGCAAAGTGATCAGAAATTAAAATAAAATGGTGGGTTAAAATCGTAGAACCAGACCACATATATACTCCTATGGTGATACATATGGTACTCTGGACCCATATAAAATGAGACACTTGAGTGGTATTACATCAAAATCTCTAGGGATCTGTGGTATGCCGATTGCCCTTTGCTTGGCAAAATGGGGTCTCTAGACACTGAGCTTTAGAAGAAAATTGCAAAAGGTAAGTGATCACACACAGCAGGGCTGTATCGTTGGCATCAAAATGTTAATAATCATCTCCAATGAGTAAGTATGAGAGCACTTTCCGAGCGTCCTTCAGTTTATGATCAGAAAAGTAAATGAATGGAAATTTTGTTAGGCTTAGTCCCCTGGGGATCCTCTTTTTTCCTGATAGTTATAGAGGCTGTTATATTCCCCAATATACGAAGCCATTTGCTCATCAGTTTTTTATTCTTTAATCTGATCCTCTCTGAATGGCCTGCTTAAATGCTGGGTACATTCCTCAGGTTCTTCCACTACTTGCGAAAATATCTGCTATCTGCTGCATGTGCAAGGCAACCTTATGCTCATTGTTAGCAAAATCCATCTTAATCTTACAGACCTTAGAAATGATTAGCAGCCTTTTAGTGCCCGTTCAAACAGTCCAAAGATATTACACACACACAAATAGTGCAGCAGTCCCAATCAATTCTTAAAAAAGTCTCAAATAAACAAAAACCAGAAATAAGGGATACAAATCCCCTCTTGGTATCTGGTAAGGCCCAAAACATTTTAAATTTAAAAACGACACAGAAAAAAAAGAAGGTCGTCATAAGCACTCAAAATTGATGGAAAAAATACACAAATGTTATTAACACAGAAAAACTATGTAAAAAATGTAAATATAAACTATATAATCAACACCAACCCCTAAACCCTAAATATAAGCTGCAAAGTATAAACAAATAGCTACAACCCAAATTACCGTAACTTCACTAAATATATATACTTAATGACTTAACACCTAAAGCAAACACACCCTTGTTTAGAAGATAGATATAGGATATCTGCAAAGTATGCATGACTACAAGCCAGTGGAAAAAGAAATAGTTGTGGGTGTGAGTGTGTGTCCTATACTCAATCTCTGTTATAATAACACATGGGGAGGAGCACCAACTAGCCCCAGCTAATGTTTCTATCTGCTTCTGCTCCGTCTATTCATACAGTACTTTTCTTTTCCCTCCGCCCAACTCCCTAGCCATTCCTCCCTCTGGCCTGTCCAATCACGCACTCTGCCTCCTCATCCAAATCAACACCTGACACATGCCCACATCTGGTGGAAATAGGTGAAATTGAAGATTGGTACAGACATGTTAGAGACAAAATCTAACCAGGTGGGTCGATGTGTGCAAGAAACAGATCTTTGAATCATAGGGTTCTGTATTAATGTGTGAACTACTTTTAATACATCCAAGGTGAATAATAACTGCATACATTAAATAATAGATAAATGAAATAAGGGTCTCCGGATAGTGTGCGGCTGTCACTACCCCGAGTTGAACTGATTAAATATTGATATTGCCAATTGGGGAAATCTAAGCAACTAACATTTTCTAATCCCTGGCTTGTTTTGACTAATTAGTCACAATATGAGCGTTCAGTAATAGTTGTGCCTGTAGTATCAGGCCCCTACATTGGGGAAGAAATATCGGGTATAATCAAGGATATCTCCTCTAGGAGTTAAAATAGTGCCATCTGGATCTGGAACCTATTAACAACATAATTTGCCCTTGGTAGAACTAGACACAACTTTCCCGCTATTTGTGACGATTAGTTGACATTATAGCTTTATTAACCGTAAATTGCCACTGTATCTCTAACTAAGTAAATGAATTTCGGATTTGCTCGATTTTTTTGTGAGTCATATATAATGGTTAACTTGATCCATAAATCATTGCCAGATATTGGACTTGATAGCAGGGGATGGGGGGCTGGAGTGAGTGAATGTAACATTCCGGCTGCCCAAAAGATATCTATAATTACTTAAGACAATCGAGTGGTGATTCCTCATTATAGCGAACTAGAGCCTAAAGGGAAAGAGGTTTTTAGCTGTAATGGAAGTCAAACTGTTTGTATACGATATGGTACATTGGGCAGGTGATCCTAGTTTAAACAGACCCTCTGTCTAGCGTCAGCGCGTATTCTTATAGTTAAAATATCAGTCTCCTCCAAATCATCTTAAGCCACTATGTGAAACAGTGTCATACCCCTCTCGTGGCCAGTACAATAGTACATGAGAGCCGCTCTGCTAGGGGATCGTGTCCAGAGGCCGCTGTTAAATCTCACATGAATGACACATTGTTATTCAAGCTGGCAGAATCCAGAATAGGGAAACACTGAGAGATAACGTCAAAGATAAACCAATCAGGATTCCCATGCTCACACTGGGCCGTGAGTAATCAGATTATTATTTCCCCCCCTCTCCCTCTACCGTACTTGTGTTATAGTACATACATGGAACTGATCGTAGATAGTGTGGTATATTTAAACCTCTTTCTCCTTCCCATCCATTTCATTTTCATATATTTTGACTCTGCACTCCCTATCTTGTCTTCACCCACTCTGAGTACCTGAAAGATCTATTGGGTTTGAGCAGTGACATGGACGTTATGAGCAATTACCACCAAACGCAACTAGACTATATGTGCATCTAAGGGTACACTCACAGCATATTACCCATAATTATCCGTGGCCTAGAGAGAGCACCTTAGTTTTTTTCCTCCACACCCATTTAACCCACCTAGGTTATATTTTTTTGTCTCTACCATAGTCTGTATCATCTCCAATGTCCCGTATTTCCACCAAGTCTGGTTTTTCTTTTCTCGGAGAGATACTGGGCATGTGTACCCACATTTTGTGCCAACAGCTGTTATGCTTTATCCCCCCACTGGGATTGACATGGAGTGTACCCACCAAAAGGATAATCCTCTTCTCCTCTCCTTTTCCACCAATCCAGCCATTAGGAAGCTATTATCCTTCGTAGTCACCCTTACAGTATAGAGCAAGCGTGATCATTTTTTTGTTCTCATCACATCTCTGCCTGTTACCAACAAAGCTCACTTCCCCCAGCCAAAACCGAACTATATCTAGCCCCAAATCAAATCCAGAGGTAAAAAAGGGGCTACCAGTCACCATGGACCCCCCAGTCCCTTTCCCCTCCACCCATCCACAGTCCCAGTGCCCCCCCTCGCTAATGCTTTTTCATTCTGGTTACCATACAAAATAAGTTGGGGTGTGGTGTCTCCTGGCCCAGACCATAGTTTTGGCCTCATATTCCCATAATGAACCCCTTGCCTGCATGTGCTTGTGGGAATGGTCACGGCAGCGCATTGTAACAGGAATCTATGCCATAGAGTGTGCAAGTGTAACCATTATTGGGGAAAGGTCCCCTTTGTGAGGTGGAACCACTTGTTACAAATCATTACGCAAAGGGTTATGTCTTAATACTGGGACACTTAATCCCCCTCCGGATGTACCTTTCATTCACGTGTACCGTGTGAAATCGACGGTCAGCCCTTGCCTCCTACTCTAGATATTTAAGAACATGACATACAGTATGTTAAAGGCGCTGCATTAATGTCCCTCACTGAGGACATTAGTCCTGTGTCCCCCTGTCCCCCCCAACCTCAGGAATTCACAGGACATTTGGTCCGTCTGTTTCTTTTGGCCCGCGACTCATCCCACCTCGGGCCACTTCGCCACTACAAGGTAAGTGCCCTAAACTCCCTACCTAAAACACCAATATCCTAAGTCCCCCCAAGCCCCACACTTAAAGCCCTTCCCCTAAAACGCCCTACCCTAAAAAACCCCTTTTAAATTAACACCATACCCAAATGGTATAAAAAACGTACATGAGAGCGTTGGTGGGGAGGGTCTCTTCGCCTAATGCCGATGGTCCAATTCCGTCACGGCGAAACTATTCAATCACCACTAAGTGATGCAGCTACAGACAGCGTTCATCATAATGGGAACGCACATTTATTAGAACCACCAGCAGGACAATATAAATATATTAAAACCCATTTTTCATTAATTAAACTACAATAAGAATGATACAACCTGCATTGAAAAAGTTATAACTTTTTTATACTTTTTAAAAGCTTGTTTTATGCACCATAAACGAACAGTCACTTTCATTGTATTTGCGTACACAGATACACATTTGCCTTATATCGTGAGCGTCTTAGTTCGTAGTTATCCTAACATGCCGCTTAGAGTACATCTCTCCCCTGTGCGTTCCTCTTGTGTGTTCAGGCTGAAATCGACTAAATCCCTTGCCCTCATTCCCCCTACATAGGTACCTCCGTCCCTATGTGTCCCTCTCGTTGTCCTCAGGTTGTAACAGAACTAAATCCCTTCCCACATTCCCGTTCACCATACAGACTCGGTCTCTCCCTTTTTCCTTGTGTTTGTAACTCAATAACACTATCGTGTCCCACAGATGGGTTAACCTGTGTCTTGTCTTCCTACTGATATCCTCACCCTCCCCATTCCCCACATACATGCTGTCCTCTCCCCTGTGTGTGTCCTCTTGTGTGTGTCAGTTAGGTACTACACTAATCCCTTCCCACATTATCCCCACATACATGCGGGAAATGTGGTCCTGCCGTGAGTGGCTCATGGGCTTACAACAATTTTGGCCAACAATATTAAACTAAAAGACCATTTTATTTAATGATAATTTATACAATATATATTTAAGGCACTATAATACGTGTATATTTCACTGGATGTGCACCGAGCTCTTGTGTTTTTATGTTCTGTCTCTGGTTTTAAATATATATTGCCATGCTCGTGCACTCTTCTGTGACACTCATAGCTTATATATGTTGTGGTATTTTGGGGTTCAAATAGGAGCTTGTTAGTGTGTCCAGTATGTTTTACAATTCTTGTTCAGCTCGTCTTAGCTTTTGGAGGGTGGCAAACCTCCTACCTAATTGAAGCTTACCCCCCTCCCACATTTAAATGGTTCAAGCTCAGCTCCATATCATCTTCTCCCTCTCAGGAACTTGCTTGCTGCAGTATGGTTGTGAACAAATCTAATGAGTGCTTTTCCCCTGGTAATGTACAGGTTTTTAAAAGCTTCCATCAGACTTAAGAACTTTGCAACTAATATTGACACTTTATTATAAATCATTCTTCCTGGTAATGGCAACGGTTTTTAAGAATTATATTAGTGTTAGGGAGGAACCCCTGGAAATGTGGTCTGCCATGCATGGCTCAGGGCGTACACATTTTTGGCCAAAATGTTACACTAAAGACCATTTTATTAATAGATATTATACATATATAGTTAGGCCTGTACCGTGTATCAGTTTCACTGGATGTGCACTGATGCTCTGTCCTGTTTTTTATGTTCTGTTTTAATATATATTTCCATGCTCAGTACAGCACTCCTCTGTGACACTCCATGGGACGCTTAGATATATTTGTGTTATTTTTGGGGGTTCAATAGGAGCTTGTTATGTGTCCATTATGTTTAAGGTTTGGATAACTGACTACATCCCTCCCACATTCCCCACAGCCATCCTAGTCTCTCCCCTGTTTGTTGTCGTCTTCTGTGTGTTCAGTTGGATGACTGAGGTAAATTCCTTCCCAACATACATGCGGTCTCCTCACCTGTGGTGTTTTCTCTTGTGTGGGTGTTCAGGCTGGATCACACTAAATCCCTTCCCACATTCCCCCACATAACATGCGGTATCCTCTCCCCTGTGTGTGGTCTCGTGTGTATGTTAAAGGTTGGTAACGACTAAATCCCTTCCCACATTCCCCCATACATGCGGTCTATCCCCTGTGTGGTGTCCTCTTGTGTGTTTACAGGCCTGGAAACTGACAAATTCCTTCCCACCACACCCACCAAGCACAACACCACCCAACAAACATGAACACCCACAAAAAAACACAAATAACGCCCCAGACAAAAGCAGTAACGCCAGGCACACCAAACCAAGCCACACAACAAACAACCGACCCAGAACGAAACAAACGCTTCGAGCGCCGCCCATGTACCTCCCCGCTATAACACAGAAATAACACACAAACTTTGACAAGACCATCACCATGGTCTATCCCAATCCCACAGGTCCCTTCAACAAGCTATGAATTTCGTTCTGGAATATAACACATTGCACAAACCCCCGGGGAACTACGCGGTAGGGCGTGGGGTCGCTCTCGCTCCGGCCACCAAGACGTCCTTACCACAGTTATTTCAATACCACCCAACCTTAACACACATTACATCACATGAGGCCGCCTAATTCTCTCCTGTCTCAGCCCTCTCACACCTATATCTAGCGCACATATTAGAGACCACACCGGGACGGTGTACGACCATGTTAAAAGTTATCACTCCGTCGCACCCTCCCACCTAATTATGGTCCGGAGCTGCCGTGGGCACACCCCCCCGTGTTGCGCCACTCAAACGGCAATCCGGGGCCGACCATAACACCCACGACCCCATTACACATACAACGCCCAGAGCCAATTTTACACCAACAGCTGACCCGACCTGGTCGCCCTCGTTAACCAATACTTAGCTATACCACAAATACACCATACAAAATCCAAGTGCTACCATGGCACCGAAAAAATACTTTACCGCGGCAACTCTTAAACCAGCACCCCCATCTAAATGCACGGCAGCCAGGCCCCCACGCCCTATGGGGGGCCGCCGTGAACCCGGGGCTCGCAGGGAATGGAAGCGCGTCTCCGGGCGACCCGCTCCGTGGCTGACCCGAGGAAGTCGGAACAGGGGACCTTGCACGCCAGGCCGTAAAGACCCGGTCCGAACCCAAGGGGTGGACCCTCGACCGGTCTGGGAGCCCGTTAGGCAGGGACTAATCCTCCACATTGCCACACATAATGGCGGCCTACCCCATGTGTGTGTCATAATCCTGTGTGTATTCAGGGGCGGATCTGACTAAATCCCGTCCCAACATTCCCCACTATCATGCGGGCCCCGGTCTCTCCCCTTGTGTGTGTTCTCTTGTGTTATTAAGGTTGGATAACACTACTAAATCACTTCCCACATTCCCCCAATACGGATAGACATGCGGTCTCTTCCCCCTGTGTTTGCGTCTTTGTGTGTTTTGTACACAGGCTGGGATAACTGACTAAAGCCTTTCTCCACAATTCCCCACATACATGCGGGGGTTCTCCCCAGTATTGTGTCCTCTTGTGTCTGTCGGCTGGATTAAAGTCACTAACCCTTCCCACATTCCCCCACATAACATGCGCCTCTCCCTTGTTGTTTTCTCTGTTGTGGTTAGGTTGGATGACCAACTTAAAATCCCTTCCCACATTCCCCCCACTACATGCGGTCTCTCCCACTGTGGTGTTTTCTCTCCTGTGGTGGTCAGGCTGGATGACCTACTAATCCCTTCCCACATTCCCCCACATACAGGCGGTCTCTCTCCCTTGTGTGTGTTTTTCGTGTGCGTGTATAGGTTGATAACTGACTAAATCCTCCCACATTCCCCACATACATGCGTGTCTCTCCCCTGTGTGGTTAATGTGTGTATTCAAGTGGATATAACGACTAAATCCCGTCCCACATCCCCAACAACATGCGGGTCTCTCCCCTATGTGGGTTTCTTGTGTGTGATATTCAGGATGGGATACCTAGGACTCATCCCTTCCACATTCCCCACATACCTATGCGGTCTTCTCCCTGTGTGTGTCCTCATTGTGTGTGTCCGGGCTGGATAAGTCACTAATCCTGTCCCACATTCCCCACATACATGCGGGCTCTCCTGGTCTGTGATCTCTTCTGTGATTCTGGTTGAAAAACCAAGTCAGACTCTTCCACTTAAACTCCAAGTCTTTTGCCCTGTGGTAGCGCTAATATATAGATTTTGGAATGAATAAAGACAGTTAATTGTTTATAATTGCCTGACTGGTTGAAAATGCATTTCCTGTATATTTATTGGAATGTTGCAGATTGTTACTGTCCTCATTTTTTCCAATTATCATGGGTCTTTGGTTTGAAACTTCAGATTTGTGAGGACTTAATCCTGGCTGCTAAAAGCAACCTTGCAGTGATGGCACGGGCGGGATTATTGGTTGCTTGGCTTTGTACTAGAAGAAGACAAGAACAACAAGGCACGGTTCACAAACTGTCTTACAAAAAGGTCATCAAGGAGGTAAGGTTTGGCAAAAAAGTTCAGGACGAAAGTAAACTGGTAGAATTTTAACATTGTTAAAAATGAAGGTGTTGAAGCAAACATGTGCCGCATTGGGCCGGGAGAGTAGAGCTGTAGTTGGATCATACATTTAAAGTGGATCATACTATTGTAACGATTTTAAAATAAATCTCACTCACTTGCAAAAACACAATTAATGGCAGAAATCTTTTCAATCCTTTGATAGAGTACCGACCATGCCAGTTTTCAGTTGTGGAAGGTATAACTTTAAAAATTGTTTGTACAATGAATAGATACGTGTATCATTAGAAGCTAACACTATCAGTCACACGGTTGTGTTTTCCCGTTTAACGCACCATTGTACCAGGTGTTCTCTAAACAGTTATAGATAAGACCCAATGTTAATGCTAAAGATCTCCATTGTTAAATCAGGACCACATGCCTAATGTATTGTATTTGGCATCACAGATGGTATATCAGGCTTAATTAGACTATCCCAATACTATCCAGTGAATTCCCAAACTGTGTTCAGTTTTTTTATACAATGGTTTAGGTTTTTTTTTTTTTTAGGGACAAGAGCTTTCCACTTCTTTACTGATTCTCCCATAACAAACTAGCATTTTATTACCCACAAGATAGTATGTATGAAGAGTATATAAGGATATTGGCACAATTAAAGGGGGGGGGGAGGGAGGAGGTTGCTGTGGATATGGCGGTTGTTTGCGTCGGGGAGGGGTGGTTAGGCTTCCCGTGGGTGGGGCATGTGGTGAGAGGGGTTAACCCTTAATCACCTTAGCGACTAGAATGGCAATGCTTTACTGGACACTATCGGGGTCAACAGGGTTAGCTAATGTTTTCTTTTAATAAAGTATTAACCCCTTTGGTGCCTCTGTATACTTGGTAACCACAGCATAAATGGTTAATGATTATTTTGATAATAGGTTTCTGTAATAATGACTTACCGAAGCCTATGACAGAAATATTAACCCATGCGGTATGAACACATTTTAACGGTCGCGTAATTCCCATACGCGAGATTGCCTAAATATCGCACCCAGTAAATTACCAACAACTTGATATATACCACATTAAAATTGCGGTAATAACACCTGTAGTTGATTATTTTCTCCGGGGTGATATAATCTCCACTTTAACAGATTTGATGTTCTGAGCCAGGTGTTTTGTTTATGCCTGTGGGACAAACCAAGAACTAACCACGCTTATCAGGCTAGGCCAAGGGGGGTATGCAGTGTAATGTAATGTTTATATTATACCTTGTGGTCAGATAGTCATGGAAACCATGCCTTCTAAGGTGTTAATATGTACTGTAATGTAATTTTAAATAACTATTTTTCATCTATTCCATGTTGGTTTCTAATAATAATAATAGTAGTTTGTTCTTGTATAGCACTGCTATTTTTACATGTCAGTCAGTGTCTTTACTACTGAGCTCTCCTTCCTCTCTCTTATTTTGCCTATGTATATAATGGCAGTATATTGGCCATTATATACATGGAAAGACAGGGCTAACGCCAGCCTGGAGTAGGTGATAAAATATCGCGTATTTCTGCCGTTCTCTTCCAATAAATATCCAACTTGATGTATCGCGTTTTAATCAAAATGTGATATTGTGCTTTTTTTTATCAGATCCAGTGATTTTAACGGGTCAATAAAAAGTGCTTTATTTTTGGGCCTGCAAGCTGTATTCATTGACGAAAACTAAGGCCCTTTTATGGGAGGTAATACGGCATTTTTGGTTACCGGCTTATTATCAGGTCCTTTGACCAAGTCGGTTTAGTGATATTAAGTTCTAGTTGACCGCATGGTGATGCAGATCTATCAATATTTCCATTTAACATCAGTAATAGACAATAGAGATGTAAAAACCACACAACACACATATTCCTGATTACCTGTGCTGGCGCTTACTTTTCCACACGTACCCCACTTGATACCAATCTTTTCTTTCCATATTCATCTCTCTACCAGACAGGAGCTGGTGTGTGGGGGGAGGTCTGTGCAGGTTCTGTAGTAGATTTTTCCTGGGACTGCACGCCACAAGGTTCTGTTCTTTCGTTTCTCTCGACAATTTACAAACTAAAATTGGACAGTTAGTGAGGTCTCAAAGTAATGTCTTTTTATAAAGGAAAGCTGAAAAAGATACAAGTTGTTAATAATGTGACTTGTCTTTTCTTCTTTCTCTACAGTTTTTTAGGTAACAGAAGTTAATGAGAGCAAGGTATATACGATGGCTCACTGTATGTACCACAGTTTGAAAGGAATGGGAGCCACAGGCCACACCATGACTACTTCTTTATTAAAACAAAAAAAAAAACAACTGTTTTAATGAAAAAGCCCCTAACTGACTAGATACACAACACAAAGGGGTTTTTTCTTCGGTGGAACTAACGAAGTGGGGTTGATGTAACAAGGTGATTGTAGCAGGAATGTGTTCCATTAGCAACCTGACGCTTATAACATGCCCTGGCCTTGATTTGAACGGAATATAGAAAAAGCCTGAGCCACAGTCTAATGAGGTAACAATGTCGGTTGGCGTTGGCTTGAATAAGAAAATAAAAAAGTGTAACCAGCCCTGTAAGAAAAGTGTAACATTATGCTCAAGTTGCAGGGTCATGAACATATATGATCAAATACAGAAATCTGTTTAAAGCTTAAAAGGAGTCAGTATGAAAAGGTCATGCCAAGCACACCTCTGAGGAAGGCAGCATGGCCTTGATGTCTTGATTAAGAGAAGGAGGCATCAGACTATTAAAGCAGAGAATAAAAAGGTGAGAGGGCACTGAAGTTTACCTCCATCCTTTTTCCTATTGTCCCCTCAGTCCTATTTGTCTGAACATTTTTGAAAAGGCCGTTTAGGCGACATAGGGCAGAATGGTGCTGAACAAGGCTGTGAGAGAGACAGGAGTGAGGGGAGAGTGCAAAGACTGCTGTGATCACATCTCATTGCCATTACTTGAGTGGCTGTTAAAGTGCATTGAGGCATTGCGCTTTAGTGAATCTAGTGTTTGGTAAACAGAGGAGGCAAAGTGGATAAGGAAAAATAACCACCTGCAGATCAGTACCTGGGAGGCAAATAAAGGGTGTGGAGGAAGGGGATACAGAACACAAACAGCAATAGAAACACCGTAGAGTCTTATATTCATCTACTTTACTGGAACTGCCTTAAGAATTCCATTTTCTCCTCCTTGGGCTTTATTTGTGATTATACATCCCATATTCATCTGTCCGATCTTCCCTCATTGAGTTAGTCCCAATGTTTATGGTGTGTCTGTTAGTAACAGGTTTTTTCCTCTATTGATTACTACTGTAGCTTGTGGTGGGTCTTTTTGTCTTTTAATCATTATAGTTTTTATTCTTTTTTTATGCTTAATTTATCTCAAATGGTTTATCAAACTAGGGGCATTTATTATCTGATATAATACATTTTGAGCCGAATCTTTGCCGATTGATCACAGGAGAATGGATCGATATGCAACTTAGCTAATCACTTGTCAGTGTTTAGATTGCATTGATGCGCATATCGAAGGGGATTTTTTTATTTTTTTTTAAGGCAGCTTGAACTGCTGCTTTAAATCCAACCTAGCTGCGGAAAACATGAAATCACTTGGAGTACAAGACTTCCCTGAAAAGGATCAAATCACCATTTAACCCTTTGGGTGCCCTTTTGATGTAGCTGCTATGTCACCGTGTCTAAGCCCATGATGTAATAGCTACGTCATAGTAATCCTGCTGGTTTTCCTAGGGGAGATGTCATTCTGTGCTCCTGTGCAGGGCAGGACGGATCTATCACTACGTGGGATAGAAGGGAGGGGGTCTCCCTGTCTGCTCTGTCATCAGTGAGGGAGCGATCACGTAACTCCTCGTCACTCAAAGGGTTAAAATAACTGTTTTACTTATTTGTGTATTGTGAAAGAAATCCTGTTCTGTATTTCTCCAGGAATATTTGTGTTTGACTAATGAGAACATTATAATTACTTTGTTTTCTATGGAAACGTTATGTTTTTTTGTTTGCTAAAGTCTCTCCCTCTCTCTCCCTATTTGTGTATTGTGATATCCTGTTGTTTATTTCTCCAGGAACATTTATGTGTTTGACTAATGAGGGCACAATAATTACTTTGTTTTCTACGGAAATTTTATTTTTTTTGTTTTCTAAACGGGTTTTTTTAACTTGACAACTGACATTTAACCTATTAAATATGCCATTGTTGTTGGTTCACTTTCTTCCTAGGAGGGACTGCCCCTTTAAATACCATTTTCCTACTCTGCTTCAGTTTAAATAAATCCTGAGATTACAAACCCATAAGAGTTTGTACAATCAGCCTTTTCTCCTTGCTACTGTAGCTATCCTAAGTGCTCCTTTTCCTCTCTCCCCACACAATTCTTTCCCCGTCTTAGGAACGCAGGGCCACTTTTTTCAAAGCCTTTTTTAACCAGAGGCAGCTACTGACATTATGGATAACTTTGGTTCCTGTCACCTACACTACTTTACCTAGTTTACTGGGCAGCTAATGGCACATCTATATTCTCCAGACTATTACTCTGTGACCATTACCATCACTTATTGTCTTTCCAAAAACTTGCAAAACCTCCCGGAACTACTGAAGTTACAGAAATATTCCTTTAGTTTATCCCCCAAACAGCTTGTCAAATTATTTCCCCAGTACCCACTCAAGAGAAGAGTTACCACATGGTTTCTCTTACTGTGTTTCTATTGCTGTTTGTGTTCTGTATCCCCCTTCCTCCCACACCCTTTATTTGCCTCCCAGGTACTGATCTGCAGGTGGTTATTTTTCCTTATCCACTTTGCCTCCTCTGTTTACCAAACACTAGATTCACTAAAGTGCAATAGCCTCAATTGCACTTTAACAGCCACTCAAGTAAATGGCAATGAGCATGTGATCACAGCAGCTCTTTGCACCTCTCCCCTCACTCCTGTCTTCTCCTCACAGCCTTGTTCAGCACCATTGCTGCCCCTATGTCGCCTTACACGGCCTGTTCAAAGAATGTTCAGACAAATAGGACTGAGGAGACAATAGGAAAAAGGATGGATGTAAGACTTCATGTGCGCTCTCACCTTTTAATTCTCCTACTTTAATAGTATGATGCCCTCCTTCTCTAAATCAGAGACATCAAGGCCATGCTGCCTTCCTCAGAGGTGTGCTTGGCATGATACCTTTTCATACTGACTCCTTTTAAGCTTTAAACAGCATTTCTGTATTTGATCATATATGTTCATGACCCTGCACTTGAGCATAATGTTACACTTTTCTTACAGGGGCTGGTTACACTTTTTTAGTTTTAGTTTTCTTATTCAAGCCCAAACCGAAATTGTTACCTCATTAGACTGTGGCTCAAGGCTTTTTCAAAAGTTTCCAAATCGGTCCAGGGCCTGTTATACGCTCAGGTTGCTAATGGAACACATTCCTGCTACATCACCTTGTTACATCAACCCCACTTTCTGTTTATTCCACCGGAAGAAAACTCACCTTTGTGTCACTTGTGTCATCGTGAGGACTTTTTAATTACAACAGTGTTTTTTTGTTTTGTTTTTAAGTAATAAGAAAGTAGTTACTGGTGGGGCCTGTGGCTCCCATTCCTTTCAAACTGTGGGTATATACAAGTGAGCCATCGTATATACATTGCTCTCCATTAACTTGTGTTCGCCTCAAAAACTGTAGAGAAGAAAGAAAAGACAAGTCACATTATTAACAACCTGTATCTTTTTTCAGTTCTTCCTTTATAAAATAGACATTACTTTGAGACCTCACTAACTGTCCCAATTTTAGGTTTGTAAATTGTGCGAGAAACGAGGAAGAACAGAACCTTGTGGCGTTGCAGTACCACAGGAAAATCTACTACAGAACCTGCACAGATCTCCCCCCACACACAGAGCTCCTGGTATGGAAATGAATATGGAAAGAACTTGGTATCAATTGGGATACGCTGTGGAAAAGTAACGCGCCAGCACTAGGTAATCAGGAATATGTATGTTGTGTGGTTTTTACATCTCTATTGTCTTATTACTGATGTTAAATTGCAAATATTGAAAGATCTGCATATACCATTACTTGACAACTAGAACTTAATATCACTAAACCTGTGATAACTAAAAATGCTGGGTTACCGCCCATAGAAAAGTGCCTTATTATTATCGTGCAATTAATCAGCGTTGCAGCGCCAAAAATAAAGCACTTTTTATCAGACCCGTTAAAAGCATCAGATCTGATAAAAAAAACAGACATAATATCACATTTTGAAGTAAAAACTGCCATACATCAAGTTCCGATATTTATTAGAACGGCACAAATACCGCAAATATTTGATCACCTACTCCAGGCTGGCTTTAGCCCTGTGTTTCCTATGTATATAATGGCCAATATATGGCCCGTTATATACATAGGTAAGATAAGCTAAACCAACATTTTAAACTAGGATGGGGAGGGGAATGAAACAGATGACAAACTAAATAGAATATATGAGGGAACAAGGGGTTATGGAGGTTGTGGTTGTTTGCAAATGCATGAAGATAAGAGCAAACAGGTCGTGGATAATGAGAGTTTATTGTTACCTCTATAATGATTGGCAGCTGCCACACTTCTAGACACACCCCTGATGAAGTCAGAACTTGATCTGCCGAAACGTGTAGGGTCTATGTCACTTTGAAGCCCCCATCACCAGCTGTAGAGGATTTTCCACTAACAGGCACTGTGGAACGGGAGACCAGAGGAGTAAGGCGCGGGCGCGCATCTGTGCGAATGTGCGTGCACGCATTTTTTGTGTATGCTGTGAGCGAAGGTACTGTGTGTGTGTGTATGTGTGTGTGTATAGATTGTGTGAGTTAATAATGTATTACATAATATTTTTCAAATAAATAGCTCAATAAAAAATATTTTTTTTAATTCAACTTTGACACAGACACACATACATACATTACAGCGCCGGTAGCGGGGCGAAATCATTCTTTTCTCCGTCTTCCTCCCCTGTCGTCCACGCTCACTGCCGTGCATGTGGCACAATTATAGAAAGGCTGACTAACCTCAGCCAATTATCGGTGCTGCGCGTGCAGCCACTATATAACAGCCCATACAGAGCTACAGAGCTGTGGCATGTGTATCCAGCTAACGGAGTGAATCAAGGCATCCAGCTACTCCTGGAATCAGCGTTTCATCTAAAGGGAGTGTGGAGTCCAGCGTAGTTAAAGTACACCTACAGACTGGGGTCTGACTGGGTGGTCAACTCCCACCCCCCCCTTTTTCCCCCTCCCCCCTTTTCCCCCTTTCTCTTACTGTGTTTCTATTGCTGTTTGTGTTCTGTTTCCCCCTTACTCCCACACCCTTTATTTGCCTCCCAGGTACTGATCTGCAGGGGGTTATTTTTCCGTATCCCCTTTGCCTCCTCTGTTTACCAAACACTAGATTCACTAACGTGCAATAGCCTCAATTGCACTTTAACAGGCACTCAAGTAAATGGCAATGAGCATGTGATCACAGCAGCTCTTTGCACCTCTCCCCTCACTCCTGTCTTCTTCTCACAGCCTTGTTCAGCACCATTGCTGCCCGTATGTCGCCTTACACGGCCTGTTCAAACAATATTCAGACAAATAGGACTGAGGAGACAATAGGAAAAAGGATGGAAGTAAGACTGCATGTGCGCTCTCACCTTTTTATTCTCCTGCTTTAATAGTGTGATGCCCTCCTTCTCTAAGGCCTCGTTCAGGGTGCAGGCTTCGGAGGGAGGGCGTGCTGCCGTGCGAGCTGCCGTGGGACACAAAGTATTCAAATTGAATACTGGTTGTCAGGGTAGCAGCTGCCCTGTCTCCGAAGCCAGGAGTTGACGCTGGCTACAGTTTCAATAAACAAAAAACTCGTTTTTTGAAGCTGCAGCAGAGTCACTGGGACCTCGGCAGCCAATGAAATCATTCTTGAGAATGATTTCAAGACTGCAGCCTCGATCCCTAACCTCACGTCTGTAGCCCCGCCCCCTCCTCAACTCCTGAAAAAGTCTGCTGGGGATGAACACACATCGCCCAGCAGACTGCCGCCCTCCCGAACGCCCGCCCTCCAACTCCTGCCTCTGGCACCCTGAATGAGGCCTAAATCAGAGACATCAAGGCCATGCTGCCTTCCTCAGAGGTGTGCTTGGCATGATACCTTTTCATACTGACTCCTTTTACGCTTTAAACAGCATTTCTGTTTTTGATCATATATGTTCATGACCCTGCACTTGAGCATAATGTTACACTTTTTTTTACAGGGGCTGGTTACACTTTTTTAGTTTTCTTATTCAAGCCCAAACCGACATTGTTACCTCATTAGACTGTGGCTCAAGGCTTTTTCTATAGTCCAGTTTCCAAATCAGTCCAGGGCATGTTATACGCTCAGGTTGCTAATGGAACACATTCCTGCTACATCACCTTGTTACATCAACCCCACTTTCTGTTTATTCCACGGAAGAAAACTCAACTTTGTGTCACTTTGTCATCTTGAGGACTTTTTACCATCACCTACTCCAGGCTGGCATTAGCCCTGTGTTTCCTATGTATATAATGGCCAATATATGGCCCGTTATATACATAGGTAAGATAAGCTAAACCAACATTTTAAACTAGGATGGGGAGGGGAATGAAACAGATGACAAACTAAATAGAATATATGAGGGAACAAGGGGTTATGGAGGTTGTGGTTGTTAGCAAATGCATGAAGATAAGAGCAAACAACAGGTCGTGGATAATGAGAGTTTATTGTAATATTCTGAATGATCATAAAGGAGTGTCACTAAGAGACTCTGCAAGTGGAGGGCCCATGTAGCCTTTTTATACATACATGAGTTTCTTTGTCTAAAACAAGTTGCTAGGTAGAATACAATATATCCTCCTTAGGATAGGGTTATTCCCTTTTTCGGAAGAATCGAGCAAATAGAAGAGGAGGTGGAGTATATTCATGTGTTAAACCGGATCTAAAACCTATTATAAGGGATGATGTTTATGAAGGGAATGATGAGAATGTAGAGACCTTGTGGATAGAAATTAGCAGTGGAGGTAAACGTATAAAGAAAATGTTTGTAGGGATATGCTATAAACCACCAAAAAACCCTGTATTAGGCTAAGAAATACTATTATGTTTTTCAATGTATGTATGCCTAATAAAAATATTTGAAACAAAAAAAGAGATTCTGCCAGGGGAGACCCATGTAGCCTTTTTATACACACGAGTTTCTTTGTCTAAAACAAGTTGCTAGGTAGAATACAATATCTCCTCCCTATTCTAAACCAATCATTTTAAAGGTCACTAAATAAGTAAAAACTGGGTTAAAACATCTTTATACAATGAACAAGGTATATTAGAATACAATTTTATCTCCAAGGCTCAATATGCTGCAGAATACGAGCTGCCCCCTCATTTCTGGGCATAGAGCCATAGGCCGATTTTGTCCTTGAGTCTTACTGTGTTTCTATTGCTGTTTGTGTTCTGTATCCCCCTTCCTACCACACCCTTTATTTGCCTCCCAGGTACTGATCTGCAGGGGTTATTTTTCCTTATCCACTTTGCCTCCTCTGTTTACCAAACACTAGATTCACTAAAGCGCAATAGCCTCAATGGCACTTTAACAGCCACTCAAGTAAATGGCAATGAGTATGTGATCACAGCAGTTCTTTGCACCTCTCCCCTCACTCCTGTCTTCTCCTCACAGCCTTGTTCAGCACCATTGCTGCCCATATGTCGCCTTAAACGGCCTATTCAAACAATGTTCAGACAAATAGGGCTGAGGGGACAATAGGAAAAAGGATGGATGTAAGACTTCATGTGCCCTCTCACCTTTTTATTCTCCTGCTTTAATAGTCTGATGCCTTCCTTCTCTAAATCAGACATCAAGCCCATGCCTGCCTTCCTCAGAGGTGTGCTTGGCATGATACCTTTTCATACTGACTCCTTTTAAGCTTTAAACAGCATTTCTGTATTTGATCATATATGTTCATGACCCTGCACTTGAGCATAATGTTACACTTTTCTTACAGGGGCTGGTTCCACTTTTTTACTTTTCTTATTCAAGCCCAAACCGACATTGTTACCTCATTAGACTGTGGCTCAAGGCTTTTTCTATAGTCCAGTTTCCAAATCAGGCCAGGGCATGTTATACGCTCAGGTTGCTAATGGAACACATTCCTGCTACATCACCTTGTTACATCAACCCCACTATCTGTTTATTCCACCGCAAGAAAACTCACCTTTGTGGCATTTGTGTCATCTAGTCATGTTTAGGGGATTTTTTCATTAAAACAGTTTTTTTTTTTTTTTTTAAAGTAATATGAAAGTAGTCACTGGTGTGGCCTGTGGCTCCCATTCCTTTCAAACTGTGGTACATACAAGTGAGCCATCGTATATACATTGCTCTCAATTAACTTCTGTTCACCTCAAAAACTGTAGAGAAGAAAGAAAAGACAAGTCACATTATTAACAACTTGTATCTTTTTTCAGCTCTTCCTTTATAAAACAGACATTACTTTGAGACCTCACTAACTGTCCAAATTTTAGGTTTGTAAATTGTACGAGAAACAAGAAAGAACAGAACCTTGTGGCGTTGCAGTACCACAGGAAAATCTACTACAGAACCTGCACAGACCTCCCCCCACACACACAGCTCCTGGTCTGGTAGAGAGATGAATATGGGAAAGAACTTGGTATCAAGTGGGGTACGCTGTGGAAAAGTAACGCGCCAGCACCAGGTAATCAGGAATATGTGTGTTGTGTGGTTTTTACATCTCTATTGTCTTATTACTGATGTTAAATTGCAAATATTGATAGATCTGCATACACCATTGCGGGTCAACTAGAACTTAATATCACTAAACCTGACTTGAGTCAAAGGACCGGATACATAAAGCTGCGGTAACCAAAAATGCCGTATTACCTCCCATAAAAAAGGGCCTTAGTTTTATCGTTCAATGAATAAGCGTTGCAGCGCCAAAAATAAAGCACTTTTTATTGGACCCGTTAAAATCACTGGATCTGATAAAAAAACAGGCACAATACCACATTTTCAATTAAAACTGCGATACATCAAGTTGAGATATTTATTGGAACGGGATGAACGGCAGAAATACTGCGAATATTTTATCACCTACTCCAGGCTGGCGTTAGCCCTGTCTTTCCTATGTATATAATGGCCAATATACTGCCCATTATATACATAGGCAAAATAAGAGAGAGGAAGGAGCAGCTCAGTGAGTAAAGACACTGACTCTGACATGTAAAAATAGCAGTGCTATACAAGAACAAACTACTATTATTATTATTAGCTAAACCAACATGGAATAGATGATAAAATAGTTATTAAAATACATTACAGTACATATTAACACCTTAGAAGTCCATCGGTTTCCATGACTATCTGACCACATGGTATAATATAAACATTACATTACACTGCATACCCCCCTTTGCCACCTTATAAAGCGTGGTTAGTTCTTGGTTTGTCCCACAGGCATAAACAAAACACTCTGACTCAGATACATCAAATTCTGTTAAAGTGGAGATTATATCGCACCCGGAGAAATAATCAACTAACAGGTGTTATTACCGCAATTTTAATGTGGTATATATCAAGATTGTGGTAATTTACTGGGTGCGATATTTAGGCAAATCTCGCGATATGGGAATTAACGCGACCGTTAATAATGTGTTGCATACCGCATTGGGTTAATATTTCTGTCATAGGCTTCGGTAATGTCTATTATTACAGAAACCTATGATCAAAATAACATTAACCCATTTCATGCCTGTGGTTACCAAGGTATACCGGAGGCACCAAAGGGGTTAATACTTTATTAAAAGAAAACATTAGCTAACCCTGTTGACCCCGATAGTGTCCAGTAAAGCATTGCCATTCTAGTCGCTAAGGTGATTAAGGGGTTAACCCCTCTCACCACCATGCCCACCCCCCACGGGAAGCCTAACCACCCTCCCCGGAGCAACAACCGCCATTATCCACAGCACCTACCTCCACCCCCCTTCTAGACTTGTGCCAAATATCCTTTATATACTTCATACATACATATCATTGTGTGTAATAAAATGCTATGTTTGTATGGGGAGAATCAGTAACAGAAGTAGACTCCTTGTTCCCTAAAAAAAAAAAAAACTCTAAACCATTGTAGTAAAAAAATGAACACAGTTCTGGAATTCACTGGATAGTATTGGTATAGCTTAATTAAGCCTGAATATCATCTGTGATGCCAAATACAATAATTAGGCATGTGGTTCCTGATTTAACAATGGAGATTTAGCAGTAAATTGGGTCATCCTATAACTTTTAGAGACCTGGTACATGGTGCGTTAACGGAAACACCCGGTGACTGATATGTGAGCTTCTAATGAGACACGTATTCTATTCATTGTACAAACATTTTTAAATTATACCTTCACAACTGAAACTATCTACTTACTATCAAAGGATTTGAAAAGATTTCTGCCACTTTAATTGGTGTTTTGCAGCTAGTGAGATTTTATTTTAAATCGTTAAATATTATGATCCACTTTAAATGTATGATCCACTACAGCTACTCTCCCGGCCCTCATGCTGCACATGTTGTGCTAAACCCTTCATTTTTACAATGTAAATCTACAGTTTACTTTCGTCCTGAACTTTTTGTGCCAACTTACCTCTCCTGCATGACCTTTTGTAAGACAGTTTGTGTAACAGTGACTTTTTTTGTCTCGTCTAGTACAAAGCCAAGCACCAATAATCCACCCATGCCATCACTGCAAGGTTGCTTTTAGCAGCCAGGATTACCTCCTCAAACATCTGAAGTTCAAACACCCAAATGAGAATATGGAAAAAATGAGGACAGAACAATCTTGCAACATTCCAATAAATATGACAGAAAATGCATCTTTCAACCAGTCAAGGCAATTAATAAACAATGTAACTGCTTCTCATTCCAAAATATATATATTAGCGGCTACCACAGGAAAAGATCTTGGAGTAAGTGGGAAGAGTCTGACTTGGTTTTCAGACCAGAATCTACAGAAGAGAGCACAGACCAGGGAGAGACCGCATGTATGTGGGGAATGTGGGACAGGATTTAGTGACTTATCCAGCCTGAACACACACATGAGGACACACACAGGGGAGAGACCGCATGTATGTGGGGAATGTGGGAAGGGATTTAGTCGGTTATCCATCCTTAATACACACAAGAGAACACACACAGGGGAGAGACCGCATGTATGTGGGGAATGTGGGACGGGATTTAGTCAGTTATCCAACTTGAATACACACATTATGACACACACAGGGGAGAGACCGCATGTATGTGGGGAATGTGGGAGGGGATTTAGTCAGTTATACAACCTTAACACGCACACGAAAACACACACAGGGGAGAGACCGCATGTATGTGGGGAATGTGGGAAGGGATTTAGTGTGTCATCCAGCCTGAACACACACAAGAGAAAACACACAGGGGAGAGACCGCATGTATGTGGGGAATGTGGGAAGGGATTTAGTGTGTCATCCAACCTGAACACACACAAGAGAAAACACACAGGGGAGAGACCGCATGTATGTGGGGAATGTGGGAAGGGATTTAGTGACTTATCCAGCCTGATCAGACACAAGAGGACACATACTGGGGAGAGACCGCATGTATGTGGGGAATGTGGGAAGGCATTTAGTCAGTTATCCAGCCTGTACACACACAAGACGACACACACAGGGGAGAGACCGCATGTATGTGGGGAATGTGGGAAGGGATTTAGTCGGTTATCCAACCTTAATACACACAAGAGAACACACACAGGGGAGAGACCGCATGTATGTGGGGAATGTGGGACGGGATTTAGTCAGTTATCCAGCCTGAATACACACATTATGACACACACAGGGGAGAGGCCGCATGTATGTGGGCAATGTGGGAAGGAATTTAGTCAGTTATCCAGCCTGTACACACACAAGAGGACACACACAGGGGATAGACCGCATGTATGTGGGGAATGTGGGAAGGGATTTAGTCGGTTATCCAACCTTAACATACACACGAGAACACACACAGGGGAGAGACCGCATGTATGTGGGGAATGTGGGAAGGGATTTAGTGTGTCATCCAGCCTGAACACACACAAGAGAAAACACACAGGGGAGAGACCGCATGTATGTGGGAAGGAATTTACTCAGTCATCCAACCTGAACACACAGAAGACGACACACACAGGGGAGAGACTGCATGTATGTGGGGAATGTGGGAAGGGATTTAGTCAGTTATCCCACCTTAACATACTGGACACCTAACAAGCTCCTATTGAACCCCCAAAATAACACAACATATATATAAGCGTATGAGTGTCACAGAGGAGTGCTACTGAGCATGGCAATATATATTTAAAACAGAACATAAAACACAGACAGAGCTCAGTGCACATCCAGTGAAACTTATACACGGTACAGTGCCTAACTATATATGTATAAATATCTATTAAATAAAATGGTCTTTTAGTTTAACATTTTTGGCCAAAATTGTTGTAAGCCCCTGAGCCACTGCATGGCAGACCACATTTCCAGGGGTCCCTAACACTAATATAAATTCTTAATAACCTGTGCAATACCAGGAAGAATGATTTATAATAAATCTGTCAATATTAGTTGCAAAGTTCTAAGTCTGATTGAAGCTTTTAAAAACCTGTACATTACCAGGAAAAGCACTCTATTAGATTTGTCACAACCATACTGCAAGCAAGCAAGTTCCCCTGAGAGTGGGAGATGCTATGGAGTGAGCTTTTAACCATTTAAATGTGGGAGGGGGTAAGCTTCAATTAGGTAGGAGGTTGCCACCCTCCAATCAGCTAAGACTAGCTGAACAAGAATTGTAAAACATACTGGACACCTAACAAGCTCCTATTGAACCCCCAAAATAACCACAACATATATAAGCATATGAGTGTCACAGAAGAGTGCTACTGAGCATGGCAATATATATTTAAAACCAGAGACAGAACATAAAACACAGAGCTCAGTGCACATCCAGTGAAACTCATACACGGTATAGTGCCTAAATATATATGTATAAATATCTATTAAATAAAATGGTCTTTTAGTTTAATATTTTTGGCCAAAATTGTTGTAAGCCCCTGAGCCACTGCACGGCAGACCACATTTCCCTTGCATGTATGTGGGGTATGTGGGAAGGGATTTAGTCGGTTATCCAGCCTGGACACACACAAGAGGACACACACAGGGGAGAGACTGCATGTATGTGGGGAATGTGGGAAGGGATTTAGTCAGTTATCCCACCTTAACACACACACGAGGAGACACGCAGGGGAGAGACCGCATGTATGTGGGGAATGTGGGAAGGGATTTAGTCTGTTATCCAACCTGAGGACACACGAGGGGACACATAGGGACGAGACCGTATGTAGGTGGAGAATGAGGGAAGGGATTTAGTCGATTATCCAGCCTGAACACACAAGAGGACGCACAGGGGAGAGACTTTACTCTAAAGCCAGGCATGTTTAGGGATAACTAACGACTAAGACGCTCACATATAAGTGCACATGTGTATCTGTGTTACGCTAAATCACAATGAAAAGTGACTTTCGTTTATGGTGCATAAAACAAGCATTTTAAAAGTATAAAAAAGTTATAACTTTTTAAATGCAGGTTATTTGTATCATTCTTATTGTAGTTTTAATTAAAGAAAAAATTGTTCTTAATAATGATTTATATTTCCATGCTGTTGGTTCTAATAAAATGTGCGTTGCCCATTATGCTGAAGCTGTCTGTAGCCTCACTTAGTTGTGAATTGGAATAGTTTCGCCGTGACCAATTGGCCATCGGCATTAGGCGCAGATGGACCCTCCGCCACCAACCGCTTCTAATGTAAGTTTTATTACCATTTTGGTATGGTGTTAATTTAAGGGGTTTAGGGTAGGGCGTTTTAGGGTAAGGGCTTAAGTTGTGGGGCTTGGGGGGACTTAGGATATTGGTGTTTTAGGGTAGGGAGTTTAGGCACTTACCTTAGTGGCGAAGTGGCCCGAGGTGGGATGAGTCGCGGCAGAACAGACGCGACCAAATGTCCTGTGATTACTGAGGTTGGGGACAGGGACACAGACTAATGTCCTCAGTGAGGGACATTAATGCAGCCGCCTTTACATACTGTATGTCATGTTCCTTTAATATCTCTAGAGTAGGAGCAAGGGCTGACCGTCTATTTCACAGGTTACACGTTGAAATGAAAATGTACCTGAGGGGGATAAGTGTCCCATTATTAATGACATAACCCTTTGCAGTAATGATGTAACAAGTGGTTCCACCTCACAAAGGGACCTTTCCCCACTAATGGTTACACTTGCACACCTCTATGGCATAGATTCCTGTTACACATGCGCTGCCGTTACCTTCCCACAAGCACATTGCCAGGCAAGGTGTTCATATGGGAATCTGAGGCCAAAATCTATGGTCGGGGTCCAGGAGACACACACCCAACTTTATTTTGTATTGGTAACCCAGAATGAAAAGCATTTAGCTGAGGGGGGCACTGGACTGTGGATGGGGTGGAGGGGCACAGGACTGGGGGGTCCATGGGACTGGTAGCCCCTTTTTTACCTCTCGGATTTGATTTGGGGCTAGTTCTGTTTTGGCGGGAAAGTGAGCTTTGTGTTACCAGGCAGATGTGGATGAGAACAAAAAAATGATCACGCTTGCTCTATACTGTAAGGGTGCTACCTAAGGATAATAGCTTCCTAAGTGGCTGATATGGTGGAAAGGAGAGAGGATTATCCTTTTGGTGGGTACACTCCTATGTCAATCCCAGTGGGGGGATAAGCATACTCAGTCTGTTGGCACAAACTTGTGGGTACACATGCCCATGTATCTCTCCGAGAAAAACCAGACTTGGTGGAAATACGTGACATTGGAAGATTGATACAGACTATGGTAGAGACAAAAATCTACCCTAGGTGGGTAAATGGGTGTGGAGGAAAAAACTAAGGTGCTCTCTCTAGACCAAGGATAATTATGGGTAATATTGCTGTGATGTGTTACCCTTAGATGCACATATAGTCTAGTGCGGTGTAATAAAGTCCAATGTCCACTGCTCAAACCCAATAGGATCTTTCCAGGATCCTCAGACGTGGGTGAAGAAAAGTTAGGGAGTGCAGAGTCAAATATATGAAAATGAAATGGATGGGAAGGAGAAAGAGGTTTAAATATACACACTATCTACCGATCAGTCCATGTATGTAATAATATACACAAGTATGTAGGATGGAGATGGTGGGGAAATATAATCTATTTACTCACGGCCCAGTGTGAGCATGGGAATCCTGATTGGTATCTTTAGACGTTATCTCTCAGTGTTTCCTCTATTCCTGGATCTGCAGCTTGAATAATCAATGTGTCATTCATGTGAGATTTTCACAGCGCGCCTCTGGACACGATCTCCCTATGCAGCGCGGCTCTAATGTACTATTTTACTGGCCACGAGAGGGGTATGACACTGTTTCACATAGTGGCTCAGCTGATTTGGAGACTGCTATTTTAACTCTTATTAAGCATACAGCGCTGACAGCTAAGACAGAGGGTCTGTTTAACTAGGATCACCTGCCCATGTACCATATAGTATACAACCAGTTTGACTTCCATTACAGCTAAACCTCTTTCCCTTTAGAGCTCTATTCGCTATATATGAGTGAATCACCACTCGATGTCTTAAGTAATTATAGATCTCTTTTGGGCAGCCCGGACTGTTACATCACTCAACTCAGCCCCCCATCCCCTGCTATCAAGTCCAATGATCTGGCAATTGATTTCTGGATCCAGTTAACCATTATATATGACTCACAAAAATATATAGAGCAAATCCTAAATTCCTTTACCTTAGTTAGAGATACTAAGTGGCAATTTACGGGTTAATAAAGCTATTAATGTCACTAATTCGTCACAAATAGCTGGGAAAGTTGTGTCTAGTTCTACCAAGTGGCAATATTAATGTTTGTTAATAGGTTCCCAGATCCAGATGGCACTATTTAACTCCTAGAGATATCCTGATTATACCGCTATTTCCTCTGCCCAACTGTAGGGAGCCTGATACTACATGGCAAACTATTACTGAAACGCTCATATTGTGACTAATTAGTCAAAACAAGCAGGGATTAGAAAATGTTAGTTGCTTTAGGATTTACCAATTGGCAATATCAATATTTTAATCAGTTAAACTATTGGGTTCTTGACAGCCGCACACTCTCCTGAGACCCTTATTTCATTTTATCTATTTATTTTAATGTATGAGTTATTCATTCACCTTTGATGTATTAAAGTTATTTCAACATTTCATACAGATACCCTATATTTCAAAAGTATCTGTTCTTGCACACCCATCTACCCACCTTGGGTAGATTTTTGTCTCTAACATAGTCTGTATCAATCTTCAATTTCACCTATTTCCACCAGATGTGGGACATGTGTCAGGTGATTGGCTGAGGAGGGCAGAGTGCTGTGATTGGACAGGCCAGAGGGAGGACATGGCTAGGGAGTTTGGGCGGGAAAATGAAAGGTACTGTATATATAGACGGAGCAGAAGCAGATAGCAACATTAGCTGGGGTTAGTTGGCTGCTCCCCTCCCCATGTGTTATTATAACAGAGATAGATATAGACACACACTCACACCCACACCTATTCTTTTTCCACTGGCTTGTATTCATGCATACTTTTGCAGATATTCCTATATATATCTTCTAACACAGGTGTGTTCTTTAGGTGTTAAGTCATTACAGGTATATATATTAATTGAAGTTACGGTAACTTTGGGTTTATATATTTGTTTATACTTTGCAGCTTTATTATTTAGGGGTTTAGTGGTTGGTGTTGATTTATATATTTTATATTTACATTTTTTTAAAATAGTTTTTCTGTGTTAATACAATTTGTCTTATTTTTTCCATCAATTTTGAGTGCTTTATGCAAGACCTTCTTTTTCTTTCTGTGTGTTTAAAATGTTTTGGGCCTTTACCCAGATACCAGAGGGTATTTTGTATCCCTTATTTCTGGTTTTTGTTATTTGAGACTTTTAGAATTGATTGGACTGCTGCACTATTTGTGTGTGTGTAATATATTTGGACTGTTTGAACGGGCACTAAAAGGCTGCTAATCATTATCTAAGTCTTTAATATTAAGATGGATTTTGCTAACAATGAGCATAAGTGCCTTGCAAATGCAGCAGATATTTTTGCAATTAGTGAAGAACCTGAGGAATGTACCCAGCATTTAAGCAGCCATTCAGAGCAGGATCAGATTAAAGAATTAAAAATACTTATGAGCAAATGGCTTCGTATATTGTGGAATATAACAGCCCTCTATAACTATCAAGAAAATAAGATGATCCCCAGGGGACTAAGGCTACAAACTTTTCCATCATTTACTTTTTCTGATCATAAACTGAAGGGACGCTCGGAAAGTGCTCTCAATACTTACTCATTTGAGCTGATTAACATTTTGATTGCCAACGATACAGCCTGTGTGTGATCACCTACCTTCTCTTCCTACAGCCTTAGTGTCCTAGAGACACCATTTTGCAAGGGCAATCTGCATAACAGATCCCTAGAGATTCTTGATGTAATACCACTCAAGTGTCTCATTTTATATTGGATCCAGAGTACCATATGTACTCACCATAGGATTCTATATGTGTGTCCTGTCTACGATTTTAACCCCCATTATTTTAATATCTCTGATCACTAAAGATTAATTTTAAATTATACACTAATCATTCAGAATAGGGATCACGAGTGCTGATAATTGTTTTTTTTTCCTCTCTTGGTTTGTTTAAGTAGGAATATTGTTTGACCAGCCGGTCTCCCCCCCCCACCCCCTCACCTCGCTCTCCCCCCTGCCCCCTCACCTCGCTCTCACCCCAAACCCCCTCACCTTGCTCTCCCCCCAGCCCCTCCAAAAAATTATTTGTCGCATAATTTACACACAGTCACAGTAATGCATATACGACAGTCAGGTCCAAGAGCTGACACTCTAGGACCCCAACACACGGATCAGGGGTAACCAAGTGGGCTTAACCTTTATTATTGAGCCTGGTTTACCCTCTCACCGTCACAGAGAGTTACCAGTCACACATGGTTTCTCTTACTGTGTTTCTATTGCTGTTTGTGTTCTGTATCCCCCTTCCTCCCACACCCTTTATTTGCCTCCCAGGTACTGATCTGGCGAATATTTTATCACCTACTCCAGGCTGGCGTTAGCCGTGTCTTTCCTATGTATATAATGGCCAATATACTGCCCATTATATACATAGGCAAAATAAGAGAGAGGAAGGAGCAGTTCAGTGAGTAAAGACAATGACATGTAAAAATAGCAGTGCTATACAAGAACAGACTACTATTATTATTATTATTATTATTAGCTAAACCAACATAGAATAGATGATAAAATAGTTATTAAAATACATTACAGTACATTTTAACCTCTTAGAAGTCCATCGGTTTCCATGACTAGCTGACCACACGGTATAATATAAACATTACATTACCTATCCCCCTTTGGCACCTTAGTGGCTAGTAAAGCATGGTTAGTTCTTGGTTTGTCCCGCAGGCATAAACAAAAGACTACGGCTCAGATACATCAAATTCTGTTAAAGTGGAGCTAATATCGCACCCAGGGAAATAAAATAACGGGTGTTATTACCGCAATTTTAATGTGGTATATAGCAAGATTGTGGTAATAATTTACTGGGTGCGATATTTAGGCCAATCTCACGATATGGGAATTAACGCGACCGTTAATAATGTGTTACATACCGCATTGGGTTAATATTTCTGTCATAGGCTTCTGTAATGTCTATTATTACAGAAACCTATGGTCAAAATAACATTAACCCATTTCATGCCTGTGGTTACCAAGGTATACCAGAGGCACCAAAGGGGTTAATACTTTATTAAAAGAAAACATTAGCTAACCCTGTTGACCCCGTTAGTGTCCAGTGAAGCATTGCCATTCTAGTCGCTACGGTAATTAAGGGGTTAAACCCTCTCACCACCACCTCCACCCCCCAACGGTAAGCCTAACCACCCTCCCGGGGGCAACTACCGCCATTACCCACATCACCTACCTCACCTGTGTCTGGTGGTGCACCTGTTGACAACAGGACTCCTGAGTCTCCCGCATGATGTTGTTTGGGGAATGTCAACCCAGACAGGCAGCTGAGGTAGTGTGCGTGGGTCCTACCTACATACAGTACAGCGCCTCCACCTCATCAGGATCTCTGCGTCCGCAAGGAGATGGTTCTGATGAGGAACTCCTTCTTGGTGGTGCCATCCGCTGTGGAGTAACTTCACACTCACACATTGGGGTTCTTGTGAACAAGGGCATCTTTATTGATGGTATAGGCAGACTGCCCCTCGCAGCAGACAGCTTAGCCGCTCATCATCTTCAGTGCTCTCCCTTCTGAAGATCTGCCCTCCCAATGGAGTTGGATCACCTCTCCCTTCTGGGAGATCACCACCTTTGCCAGGTCCCTTGACACAGTGTAGGCCCTGCCAGCCTTATAGCTGCAGGTCTCACTATTTGCTGTAGAATCACACTTGACCTTCAACTTAACCAATACAAGTTGACACACTAACTTTGGGCAGTGCTGTGCCTTATATACCAAGGAAATGGCTCCACCTCCTGTGACACTAACAATGGACACAGGGTCTGTTACCACTCCCCTCATGTACATATGACACCTCACCAGGGTGTGAGGGCAAACCTGCATGATTGATGCTGGCAATCCTGTATACTTACCAGATTTACTGCCAGCATGAGAGAGAACTGTATACCATTTTTACTACATGGCTATATTCTCCCCCTGGTGAATCCCAACGCCCCATCTGGGACCTAAATTTGTTAGACCTTCTTCCAGGAAGCACTGCAAAACATAACAACATTGTCATCTTACAAATTTTCACTATACAGTTCTCATGATAATTTAACAACTGCAATGCCTACTGCCCAGCAGAGGCACTGTTTCTAAAGCAGATCCCATTATCCTCTGTACCTAATAATAGTGCCTAGGGTCTGGCTTCCTTACCTCCCTCCCAGCATTATCTATAACTGTCACGCTGTATTCCCGGGGTAACCCATTCTCCGGGCGGTACTCTACTTTATCCATGTATACATTGCGCCCAATGCTCCATAACCTCATTAGTTGAGAAATTCGCTCCTCCGCTCTCTGCCCAGTGCACTCTCCACCCTTGGCCCGGATATATTCCTCTATGGTCTCTCTCAACCACCCATACCTCTGGTCCTCTATTTCCTGCATAAGAGGTTCAGGGACGTATGGATACTCCAGCCCGTGGGATTTCTTGTACCTTGTCACTATGGCCCTTTCAGCCCTGCTTGTCCTTATTAACCTGGCGTTGCCTGCTTTTCCTGGCAGCACATATGATAAGGGTTCAGCGGGTTCTACAGGATCCTGCAACCTCTCTGATCTCTGGGGATCCACTACCCCCAAATTGATGTCATACCACCTCAGTCTCAATTCCTCCAGATGAGCCTCCTCTTTGAATTCCCCTGGTGCCCACCAGTAATCCACAACTCCTTCTTGTCTGAGGATAAACCTGGTATGATCTAACCATGCCTCATACCCTTCAAACTTGGGGGCCCACCACCTGGTTTCCCTAACCTCTTCTGGTACCGCTACGGTACCTTCACCTTCATCTAACTCCCCACCAGAGGATATCTCCAAGGTGCCAGTTGGCCTGGAATTAGACCCCGACCTTTTGAGCCTACTGGTAACCTTTACATTAATGGAGCTAGGGCAGTCGCTTGAAACTGAAACCTGTCTCATATATCTTCCCCCACCCGACCCGTCAAGCACTCGCGAAACGCGCGCGTCGGCAAGCACGTGACCACGTGCACGTGGAGGAGCCCGAGTTCACATACACTGACTCAGAGTGACTGAGAGAGTCAGCATGGCTCCACCAGTGCACAGTACAGGACTATTAGGGTCCCAATGGATCTAATAGCCACATACCACTAAAGGCAACAATATATCTGGCGACACACTGTATTATTTAGCTATCTAAGGCAGCCTGAATGCTAGTTCCCTGACACAGCGTCAAGCTCATAGGGTATATTATACATTAAGCAAAACGGCAACCTAACCAGCAATTAACCTCTGGAGTGCCAGAATACTACCACACATGAAAAGCACTGTACCAAATGGGGACAGGTCTGTCAATTGACCGATATACATACCCCAAAAGGAACAGTACTCAGCTATTAACTTGGTATCTATCTAGATCAGAGTTACAGCAGTGCCACTATACAAACCAGTAATATATCCCATAATACTAGTATTCAGCACACCCCAGGCACAACACACTAGGGATGTATATGTACTAAGCACTACACACCCATCCTAATATACCACCAATTGTACAGGGAGGTGACAGTAATACATCAATAGGTTCACTTTGACCAAGATCTGTTCTATACAACATCTTTAATATGCTTTCAGCTGCAACATCGTAGCAGCATAGCATAGGTCTCACTCTAAAGAGCACTAACTAGTATTTCAATACTGGGGCACTACATGTGTGGCCCAAACTGCTGACAATCAACAAGTACTCTAGTCTGTTCACTCTATACGAGGAATACTAGAGCCAGTGAACTATCCAAACACTGGACATTAACCCAACAATGTACACTCTTCTGGACACACTTATCCATTAGAGACAATAACACTTGGTATATTTAATCATTGTTTTAGACCCCAATATTTTAACGTTATTGTCAATTAATAAAGTTATTTTAAAGAATCACCATATCACATCGGAATAGAGTGCTATCATTAGGGGCTCTGTCTGTCTATTTGTGTACTAAGTTACATGCCCCTTGCAGCACCACTCCCCTTGCAATATATTCAAGCTGTAGCGGGGGTTCACCATAAGTTTCTAACTGTTGACAGGTCTCTCAGCAGCGCCTCCAAATGTTACGGATTTTCTGACTTGGCTGACCCACCCAATCTCATATTGGCCCCTGTGGTCTAACCAGTCCCCATTACATGGTCGTGTCTGGTGGTGCACCTGTTGGCAACAGGACTCCTGAGTCTCCCGCATGATGGTGTGTGGGGAAATGTCAACCCAGACAGGCAGCTGAGGTAGTGTGCGTGAGTCCTACCTACATACAGTGCAGCGCCTCCACCTCATCAGGACCTCTACGTCCGCAAGGAGATGGTTCTGAAGAGGAACTCCTTCTTGGTGGTGCCTTCCGCTGTGGAGTAACTTCACACTCACACATTGGGGTTCTTGTGAACAAGGGCATCTTTATTGATGGTATAGGCAGACTGCCCCTCGCAGCAAACAGCTTAGCCGCTCATCATCTTCAGTGCTCTCCCTTCTGAAGATCTGCCCTCCCAATGGAGTTGGATCACCTCTCCCTTCTGGGAGATCACCACCTGTGCCAGGTCCCTGGACACAGTGTAGGCCCTGCCAGCCTTATAGCTGCAGGTCTCACTATTTGCTGTAGAATCACACTTGACCTTCAACTTAACCAATACAAGTTGACACACTAACTTTGGGCAGTGCTGTGTCTTATATACCAAGGAAATGGCTCCATCTCCTGTGTCACTAACAATGGACACAGGGTCTGTTACCACTCCCCTCATGTACATATGACACCTCACCAGGGTGTGAGGGCAAACCTCCATGATTGATGCTGGCAATCCTGTATACTTACCAGATTTACTGCCGGCATGAGAGACAACTGTATACCATTTTTACCACATGGCTACATTACTATTCATCCCTGGAGCGAAATCTGGGTTACCTGTGATTGGCGTCATGAGTGATGCTTTAGTGGTGAAGTTACAGCTAAATTTAGTGGCCTCCCAAACTCGTAGTGAGCTGGCAATGGTCTGGATCGGTATTCCTATGTTGCTTACCCCGTTTTTGGTTAGCCAGATCAGGTTTTGGAGTTCAATCGGTGCACAACATGTTTTCTCCAGCTCCACCCATCTCTGTAAGCTTGGGTCCGTGTGCCACTGAAGAATTTGAGCCAATTGGGCCGCTTTATAGTAAGCTAACAAACAGGGTACCGCCAATCCTCGTACCATGGGACTTTTTAGAATACCCCTTGCAATTCTTGGGTTTTTCTTATTCCAAATAAATTTCATGATTAGTGACTGTAGGGAGGGGATGTCTGAATATATTATAGGGATAGGCAAACTGGAAAAGATATAGCATATTTGGGAGGAGGTTCATCTTCACGCTGTGTATCCTACCAATCCAAGAGATGCCCCCTTTCATCCATATTCTGAGATCTTCCCCCAGTGCCTTAATCAACCTGGGAAAGTTTGCTTTGTATAACGTTTTGTAATCCCTTGTGAGGTATACCCCTAAATATTTGATAGCGGAGGTTTGCCATTTAAAATTAAAGTTGATGTAAATCAGTTTTTCTACATTTTTGGGTAGGTTTATGTTGAGGGCTTCGGATTTGGACTGATTGACCTTAAAGCCCGAAATTTGGTTGAATTTGCTCAGGATTCCGAACAAGTTGGGAAGGGACGTGAGGGGTTTGGATAATGTTAGGATGACATCATCCGCATATAATGCTGCTTTGTGCTCCTGATCTCTCATGGATATCCCTGTAATATCTGGATTGTTTTAGATGTGTGCCGCTAGTGGTTCTATACAAAGGGCAAACAGCAACGGCGACAGCGGGCACCCCTGTCTCGTTCCGCTTTTTATATGAAATTTATCAGAGGAGAAGCCCTGGTGCCGCACCCTCACTGTCGGACCCTCATACAGCGACAGGGTGGCTCTCAGGAGACGTCCCCCCCAAAGCCAAACGCTCCTAATGTTTCTGTTAGGTAGGGCCAATCTATACTATCGAAGGCTTTCTCAGCGTCCAGACTAAGCACCATGGATTGTAAGTTTTTCTTTTGGGCCAGATCAATCAAATTAATGATTCTCCTGGTGTTGTCTGCCGCCTGTCTACCTCCGATAAACCCCACCTGATCCGCATGGATTAACCTGGGAAGAACAATACCCACCCTGTTCGCTATAAGTTTAAAGTATATTTTTATGTCTGAATTATTCAGGGAAATCGGCCGGTAGCTCTTGCAGTCTGCCGGGTCCTTTCCAAGTTTGTGGATCACAGAGATTGATGCTTGGAGCATCTGAGCTGGGAAGGAGGCCCCTTCTAGAATGCCATTAAATAGTGTTAGCATATGTGGGGCTAACGTTTTGGCGTACTTCTTATAATATAAATTAGAGAAGCCATCTGGTCCCGGCGCTTTGGCCGGTTTTAATGCTTTGATGACTTCCGATAGCTCTTCAAGTGTGAAGTCAGCTTGGAGCGCTTCTCTCTCGGCCCTTCCCAAGGTAGGTAATTTTGCCTTTTTTCAGGAAGGAGTGCAATAAATCACCCGTTTTAGTGTTATGGATGACCTTATCTCCATTATAGAGTCTTTCGTAGTAAATTTTAAATTCCTCCACTATTTTCCCAGGTATGGAGGTGAGGTCGCCCTTTTGATTCCAAATAGCGTGAATGTGGTAAACTGGAAGCTTATTTTTTAGCTTATTGGCAAGTAGAGTATCAGGTTTGTTAGCCTTTTCATAAAATTTCCACCTAGACCATGCCATTTCCTTCTCAGCCTGGGATTGAGTTTTGTTTTGGTGTCTAATAGCTGTTTCAGCGTGTGGTTCTGTTTGTTTGTTTTATGTAGAGTAGAGAGCTCCGCTAGTTGTACTTCTAGGTCCTTAATCTTTTTTTCACGCTCCCTTTTACGTTTGGCGGCCAAATTCATTAATATACCTCTGAGGGTTGCCTTATGGGCCTCCCACAGCGTGGAGTGCGACGCCACACTCCCCTCATTCTCCTCGAAATATTCCTTGATTTTACCCTCTATCTCTTTCTCCAGGTCTGATATTTTCAAGAGGATCTCATTTAGCCTCCAGTTCGCTCTAGGTCTGTCTAGCGGAACGAGTGTGCACCGCAGCTCAATTGATGCATGGTCGGACCATGAAATATCATGGATCTCTGAACGAGAGACCCCGGGGACCAATCTATTAGACACAAGGAAGTAATCTATCCTGCTATAACTGTTATGGGGATGGGAGAAAAACGTGTATTCTCTTACTCCCTGATGTTGTTCTCGCCATATGTCGAGAAGCTGACAGTCTTTTAGTCCCTTTGTTATTGTTAGCATGTCCTGTCTATGGGTTTTGTTAGTAGGCGTACATCTGTCTAGGACTGGATTTAGGGCTCTGTTCAGGTCTCCGGCCACTATGGTGTTTCCTTTCGCTACCTTACGGAGCTTGTCAAAGAATATTTGGAAGAAGTCAGTCGCATTATCATTAGGTGCGTATATTGCTGCAAGGGTTATAGGGTTCTCGCGTATGGATCCTGTCACTATGAGGTATCTGCCTTCCTTGTCACTATATGTTTTATCCTTAATGAACGGTATATGGTTATGTAACAAGATGGCTTCCCCTCTTTTTTTAACCCTTGCAGAGGAAAGAAAATGTACCCTGAAGTCTTTGTCAAAGTGTTTGGGACAGTTCGTTTTAGAAAAGTGTGTCTCTTGTAGAAATAAAATCTCTGCCCCTTTGCGTTTGTAGTCTCTGAATGCGACCAGTCTTTTTGTCGGGCTATTGAAACCCTTAACATTATGGGATATAAACACAATTTCCTTACTCATTGGGAGCGGTATATCGGACAATCTGCATCACACTGCTCGCATCTTGAAGAGCAATTCTACGTCTGGAGTTACGGCTCTCTCTTACTTCCCAGGTCTCTCTGCACTCGCCTGTAGGGACAAAGGGGGGGGGGGACACACAAGGGGGGAAACCGGGGTATACATAGACACAACACAACATTTAACAACTTTCAACAGTTCTCAACGTCCTCTCGACGCCCTCCTCACGTCAAGCCCACTGCCTTTGGGTCCTCGTTCCCTGCACAAGCTGTCCAGTTTTGGGTTGGGGTGTGTTACTCCTCCTCCAAGAGTTCCGACCCAAAGGGCTTCGCTAGGGCCATGAAGACCTCTACTCTTCATCCCCAGCACGAGGCCCATGCCGACTTCCGAGCAGGTCTCCCTCCCCTACTCCCGCCCGCTCTTGAACTAACCTTATAAAAAGGATAAAACCAACTGATCTAACTGAGGATAACCTAACTCCCATTTCTTCAGAGATCCCTTACGATGTGGTTCCCACTGTATTCCATTGTGCTGTCTTCCGATTACTCCCCTCAGCCCTCTCCTGCTACTGGGGTATTAACTGTCACCTATACTGATTTAAGTGTCCCCCTCCGTCCATTCTTGTAGGCGTGTCTGTCCGCTTCCTGTCTGTTGCCCTCCTCCTCCCCACGTCTACTCCATCTGGCCTCCCTTACCTTCCTGCTCTGAACCTATCACCTTCCTGAATTTCTCCGCTTATGGTTCCACCTGCTTTACCTTCTAAACCTCTCTTTGCTTCTGCCCTCCTCGCCTTCTGAAGGTGGTGCTTCCCTTCCTTCAGCTCTACCATCTCCTAACCCTATCACCTCTCCATCACTTCCCTGTCGCTCTCAACCTGTGGGACCTCCTCTACCCCTCTCCTTGCTGCCTCATTCTACATCCCCAGACCAACAACGTTCTATCAGTAACTTGCTCAACCATCCATATCACTTCCCTGGCCTCCATCTACTATCTTTCTGATACTTCTTTCCTCTATGACCACCTACTCGTGCCTCTCCACCTTTGTCTTCCCTTTCCCTCATCTCACTCTCTTTTCCACCCAGGTCTCTAACCCTCTTTGCTCACCTACTTACACTCCCCCACTCACTTCCTTATCTCCTTCTACTCTTACCCCCCACCACCCCATACCTTACTCCTCATCCACCCCCCCTTCTCCTGTGTGTATGTATGTGTGTATGTATGTGTGTATGTATGTGTGTATGTATGTGTGTATGTGTGTGTGTATGTGTGTGTGTATGTGTGTGTATATATATTTTTCAAAGTTGCACAATGTTAATAAATAATTTATTCTCACAACATGTCTTTTTTTTTAAATGTAAAAATATTATATAACACACACACACACACACACACACACACACACACACACACACACACACACATACACACATACACACACACACACACACACACACACACACACACACACACACACACACACACACACACACACACACACACACACACACACACACACACACACACACACACACACACACACACATGCACACACTCGCTGGCCTGATCGGTGTTTTGTTATAGAAGTCTCTGATCTGGAGTGTAACAGGGGACTTATCCCTGTTCAGTAATGTGCCTTTAATCTAGCAGTGTGGTGGTTAACTTCTGGTAGTTAATTACTAAACACCACCTGCCTGATTTAGATTGCTTACAAAAACCTGTCTGTTCAGACTGGAGAGGACTCCTTAGCTCACTTTTGAGCTGACCTTTGGAGGCATCACATGTCTTGAGCTCTGTCAGAAAACACAGCAGAGCTGATTTCAAGACACAGGGAAAACTACTAAACCTGAAGCTGACAAACCCCGAGTGAAGGGAGCTGAACCAGGAACTGAGTAGATTTTCCCTCCAAGAACCAAATAAGACTTCTAAACCTGGACGCTGATATTTTCTGTGCACGCACGGGTGCGGTTCCAGGAGAGCAGAGAAACTTACTCTACAGCTGATAAACAGATAAGACTTTCATTATTAAGAGACTGCTTATATCTGCTTATTTTCATGCTATATGTTTTGGGGCTGAGAGAAATGCTTGACACGGGAGATGTGAATTAATTGCATAGTGTTTTCACTAGAAATACTCCCAAGTGAATGGAAGCTTTGTTCCCCCCCCTTGTTTGGATGTTTTCCTGATAAAAAGGAAAAGGCACAATAAAGCCTTATTATAATTTCACCTTATAAAAGCCTCCTAATTGTGTACCTCTGTGAACGTTCCATCACATATGGTGTCCGAAGTGGGACAAGAGGTGTCTTTGAAGTTAAAAAGGACCGGAGATTTTAATGTGAAATTTTTTTGTTATGCTTTTTGCCTACAAACAGTCTAAACAACTTGAGAAAAAAAAAAAAAAAACCTCTCATGCAGCAGAGGCGAGAGTTAAAGTGATACACACCACTGAAACTTACACTGCACTGAAACTTGCAAAAACCACAGGTGGACTCTTTTCCCCAATCCCAAGAGACTGCTGAAGCAGGTAAACCTTTAATTGCCATTAGGAACACATAGGTTCACAATTAAGTATAGTAAAGTTTGGTCAGAGGCATACAGTAAGCATCAGCTAACCGATCTAATCCAATATACTCAGTAAATGGTAGAAGAGCCCCCTCTAAAGGCAGTAGAAGGGAAGAGTGACCACTCTATGAGAAAATATCAGAGTGATGCTCTTAGCTCACAGTTCATAAAAATAAAAATAATAAATGCTACATAGAAGATGCACAAACAATATTAAAGTCCCCAGCGCTAAAGTCCAAGATACCGTTTGTATCTCCCATCCTAGATCTGATGGGCACGTCTGTGCAACATCTGCAAATGCCGCGCAACCCAAAACGTTTTCCTATTTCCTCCTCTGCATTAAATGTAATTTCTTGATGTTACTTTCCCCTTTACATTGAAATAACAAATATATTTTTGGGGAATGGCACATAATGACCTATCCCATCTCTGACACTGGTGAATAATGTGGAACTTTCTGCAGTTGGTTTCCTCCATTCTTTCACATGTACACCTTCAGACACAAACAAAAGGCCAGTTGAGGCCAAAATAATCAGAAACCGTCGAAACGAGGTTGATGAAAGTTGACCTGATTAAAGGGAAATCAAACTTTATAGTGTAGATCAATAGCAAAAAATATGATGTGGATTCAGCGCTGCATGGAAACCATAAAAATGAGCATGATTAGGCACTCTCCAGAATAAGAAGAAATGGCTTTTGCATACATAAGGGAAATTATTGTCATTTGAACTTTGTAGATGTGCAGAGAGCTTGTGCATAGATTCTATCATGGGTGTTAAAAAGAAGGGGGACTCGAAGTGAACCATGTAATAAGATTTCAGCCTAATAAAATGTCTTGGCAACTGGCCCACATCTGCTTTCCTTTCTTTTGTGGCTGTAGAAAAGAGCAGAACGGTTGGAGGCTGGATGTATTATTGTGCACTGAATTGGAAAATAGGAGTTACATTGTAACTATGATGCCTGCATCCATTGTTTAGTTTACCGGATATTTGAAGTGTGCATTGTATAGCTAAACCTGTTCTGCAATAGAACATAAAGGTCTGTGGGGGCTTTTTCATTTTAAGCCTCCTGAACTCCTGAAATCAATGTATCATGGCATTTTGCACCAATGTTGCGCAGTGTGCCTCAACCTGCAACTTATGGGGTGTCAATAAAAGATGTTAGGAAGGAGTTAAATGGCACATATTATAATGCTATAGGAAAATCTGCGTCTCGGTTCATCTTTCTTTTGGCTTTTTTGTCCGAGTTAGAAGCTCTGCCAGGTTTGAAGTGGAATATATCGGATGTAGGAAAACTGATTAACAAACTTCTTACCTTTGATCCAGTTGCAAGCAGAAAACTCTTCAGTGTGTTAAAGCAGGGGTGCACAAAATGGGGGGTGCGAGGTTTTCCAGGGGGCACGGAGGTTACAGAGGTCCTGCACTCTCCTCCAAGGCATTTAAATACTGGGGGACTGCGCGAGACCTCTGTAACTTCTCCTACTTTGTCTTCTGGTGATGCGTCGTCATGGTAACCCGGCGTCAAATGATGATGTTGCCATGACAACGTTATGCTATTTTTTTGCCGGAGCCGAGCAGGGGGGGGAGGGAGCGAGCAAGGGAGGAGGGCAAGCAGGGGGAAAATTTTGCGCACCCCTGCGTTAAAACAAACTTTTCTTGGTTTAATCCATAAAACATGCCTGTTCTTCCCCTTGGTACATGGTGGAAGTACTCTTTTTAAAGCAGCAATACTACATTCCCCCTTTTTTTTCTTATTTTTACTGTTTATGTAAAGAATGTGACATTGTACAATTCTACAGTCTTTCCTATGCTGGCAATCGTTTGGTGCTCCTCTTAAAAATCTGTCAAAATCCTGATTGTGTGACTAACATAATGGTCTCCTAACTTTGTGCTGCAGTCTGTGCAATGCTGCAGCTGATATGTAACATTATATTACTAAGCGTAAAACATTATTGTTACAGCTTTCAGAGCAATAGACAGTCTGCTGTTTGGAACACAGAACAGATCTGTTTGTGATACTTTGTTGCCAAAGTGCAGCGCTCAAAAAGGTGTGTGTCAGACCCTGTTTCAAAAGAGGAAGTGGATATGAATTTCTAAATGGTTGATGTAGCAACCAAAGGATGATCAGTACATTTTATAAAAAAAAATGGCATTAGGAGTTAAACAAAAATGCAGACAGTATTATCTAATACTACAGGACTGATAAATTAAAAATATAGTTTTTTTTCCACGTTTTGCTTTAAGGATAATAGCATCTATGCTCAGGAACTGGGTCATCAAATCATGCAATGTATCAATTTACGGTAGCAATGTAATTTACCGTTTAAAACAAACGTATGTATATTTCAAGTAAATATTTGTCTGTGTTTGGAAAGGGAGGAAATCAAACCCGTCCAAATCTCAGCTCACTGTGTTTTCATACTAACTTTACAAAACAATATAAAAATATTTATATGTAGGTTTCATATTTGTTTTTTGTCAATCACACAGGTTTAACCTTTTAACATTAAACTTCCATGAGTTCATTATGGGCCCACATTTAAGTAGCATTTTCAGAATTACACCTTTAAACAGTAGAGCTTGAAAATGCAATTTGCTGGAAATTATGAGACGATCAGAGAGACAGTATTAGGAAACGCTGACACTTTCATATCTGACAAATTAAAACCCTTACGGCCTAATCGCTCAATTAAAACCTAAAGCCCATAATGCTTTGAAAAAGCCAATTGAGTGATTGTTTTGAGGAAAGACCGCATGAGTCACACTTTATTGAAGCAACACTTCATAACAAGGGGCCAATTAACTTTTAATTTGTTTCACTCCTCTGTGACATAGAATAAATAAGGCAAGTCTGGAGTAGGTCAGACACTGAACATGCATGCTCATGCCCTCCTTAAACAAGACTTGCAATTAATAGTTCATGCCTTGTTTCCTTCTCTAATTGATGCCATAATAGTTGTAGATTGTGGAATGATACCCTTGGTTATGGTAAACATAACCTTTAATTGTTTGCATGACATAACTCCATTCCATGGAGCAATTGACATCAGAGTGGCAATGATTGCTTCCAATTTTAGGCCCATACTTATTAAGCAGGGCTATTCCATTCACTTGAACGGGCTGTAGGGTGTCCTCCAAAGCTAGAAGATGTCTTTTGGGAAAAAAAATAGCCTTTAATGTTTACTACATAATTGAACTTCTGAGTAATATCTGAACTCTGACCAGCATAGCAGCACACAATGGCATGTATGATACACGTTGCTTAAGCATGAGTTAGTATTCCTAAGTAAAGAAAGGAAACTTCAATTTCATGTTACAGTCACTGATGAGATATAAAAAAAGTTCTTGATAAAGATGCAGAGTTGCAGGTTTGCTGCGGAAGGCGTCAGCAACACATTGCAAAACAACACATTGCAGTCTGTGGCTGCAAAGGGGTTAAGAGGCCTTGAAAAATGATATTTTAGATTACATTAATCTTAGACACGATGGTTTAATATATCTTCTCATTAACATATCTGTCAGGTAGAACCGCTCCCAATACAACATAAAGTAAATGGAGACATTCTATTGATGACATTCTTAAGTTGGTACCTACTGCCCATGGTAATGAATTAATGTGTCCCAACCTGATCTTCAAGCTACAGTATATCCCATGAATCATTACTTCTCTTTAATAGGTCTTATTGGAGATGCTAGTATTACATTTTGTTGCAAGTACCATAGAATACCGTTGGCTTTCCTAGCATTAATTGAGATACATTCTCTCCTTTATCCAGCTTCTCTATGTGGAGCTATCAGAGCAGTCAGCAGGGAATAAAAAAATTCAAGAACAATTTATGTTTCATTAAGTAATATTGAAAGGCAAAAACACTTGAGTTAAAAAAAAATCTGTTTAATTCTTCATTGAGCTAATAAACCGAATCCATAATATTTTAGTTTTACTGTATGCGCAGAATGGTTATTATCTTTGTGTTACCTAGCTGGACCTGTCTCTGTTTCCATAACGATATTCTAATTCCATGTAACATGACCCTGTTGCTATAGCAGTTTTGTGGAGAAGCAAAATGTTTATCCAAAGTCCTGAGTTCTGGCAATTTATTTAAAATTATGAGTAGTTGAAGGAGTTGCATATCATTAAGCAGCAAGAAGGCAGACATATTGTGTAAATGCTGTAAAATAATGAGGTACCAACAAGAAAGGACTGTTTGCCATTATACATAGGCCTGACAATTTATCAAAGGGCATACATTACTTATTTGTACTGTGCTGTACCTTCTCTAACTAGACTCCTTCCTGGTCCTGTAATATATATCCTAGCTACATGTGTCAGATTGGGTCTGGGTGAAATATTAAGAGTCATACTAGTAAGATCTTCACATTTGACACAGGTCTGTTAGCTAAAAGGATTAGGCCATTACAGACCTTGAAGATTCTGTTGACGCAGATAAAGAAGATACATGTTATTACAAGGTGTGTGTCACTTAACCCCTTGGCTTCTAACGTTGCCAGCAATGCAATGCCTAGTCCATGAGACAATGATCACGTCCGATCATTACCACTAAAGTTATCTCTTTATCATTAGAGAAGGGTGAAGCAATTAATTCTGAGAACACGTGCCTATTGACTTTCTTCAAATGGAAGAGGATGAACCAAAGTAAAGCTATTCCAGTTTGACTATACTGAAGGTGCAGTCTTGCCTAGGTCAATGGCACATGTACATATATAGCAGCAACTATTGCAGCAGCTACACATTGCGTGCATTAAGGGAATCGCACAGTACCATTTGTTTGGATGAAACTTCGTTAAATATCACATCAGCGTTTACGCCACACAGTGCATTAACTGGGGCAATTATGGCTGCGACGTCTGTAATACTGTAGGTTATATCGGCAATCCAAACAACCATTTATTTTTTTCCTTCCGTATTTGTTTATATTTTTAATATAGGATTGAAGCAGGGGTCTCTGGAGCTGAATCCCATTAATTTCAGCTCTGGGGACCTACGGCTTCCTGAGATACATACCTCTGTAGGGGTTGAAGGTAGCCACACTGTTTCACTAACTGGGTTCATGTAATGGCATATTTTTAAGGCTCCTACGTTCTGCGAGCCAATAGGAAGCTGTAGTGTCATCCGCTGCGGCTTCCTATTGGCCCACTGTGACGGTGAAGGGGTAACCAGGCCATAAATAAAGGTATTATGCCCGGCTGGCTACCTCTGAGCCCTGTTTCAGGTGTTAGAGTGTCAGCTATTCAACCTAGGTATTGTACCTGCAATGAATGTAATTGTATGGCAATAAAGAATGTATGTGTGTTTTACCTTTCCAGGAGTGCTAACCAGTGGAGATGATCAGGCTATGAGTTTCAATGGGGGGTTTTGTGGTAAAAGTTTTTTCAGATTGTGTCTAGGTAGCAGGGGTCCAGAGCTGCTGACTACCCCAAAAATGTATCCGGGAATCAGGTCAGATTCCCGGAGACATATAGACACATCACTCCGGTCAAAATCCTCCCTTAAAAACAGTTATGTGACTCACCGCCAGGTTTCCCTGCTTCAGTACAGACCAGAAAGGTAAAAGGGGACATAGGGATTTGTGTATCCCGGGTACAGTCAAGGGTCCCTAGGTTGGTAACGGTTCCCCAGTATATCTCCAACTGTGTACTAAGTTGCGAGAGGTTTTGTGAAACCTAAGTCCTAGTTTCAGTAAAGGAAAGAGATACAGCCATGGGAGTGTGCCTACAGTAAGCATTTTTTGGTTCTAAAGAAAATTAGGTTTCCTTAAGGGAAGGAGCTACAGCTCCGGGATTTCAGCTAAGCATCTTTTCATTTCACTTCAGGATTTCAAGGCAAGAAATTTTCTATGTCCCATTTTTCGGGGCCAAGTTCTGAAAAGAGAACGCAGCGCTCGCGGCTGGAACTACACGCCGGAAAGAGTACCAGGCCGTTTGGCAATTTCTCCCAGTCAGGGGATTTTGCCATCTTGAGAAGAGATACAGAGGTGGCGTCAGGTAACTCATGCTGAATTGAGTGCCAGGACTTTCGCAGGTAACTCCCGGTCAACCTAAAGACTTTGTTTCCTGTGCTATTCCAACTAGGAAAGGTTAGTTTTGTAGCCCAAACCCCCAGTAAGTGTGTTTCCTCTTGTTTATTGTAATCCTCTGTGTGTACGTCTGTTTCAATGGAATAAATGACAATTTGTTTCACTTCTTGGTTTTGCTCCGTGATATGATCCCGGTATAAAGGTGTAAATGCCTGGTCTCCCGTGACACCCACATGACACAGGAGCTTTAAACTTTGCCAAGATACCAGAACCTCCTTTGGAGGTAAGTATCTCGGGAAGCAGGGGGTTCCCAGAGCTGAAATAAATGGGGTTCATCTCCAGAGGACCCCTGCTTCAATCCTATGTAAAAAACAAAAAAAAACAAACTTCAATTGCTTGGTGATCAAATGCTTTGGTAGGTTTTTACCATCTTCATCTACAGGGTTATTGCTCCGGCTGGCTCATTTGTTCTGATATTCTGCATTATCACTGCCATTGAATTCTGTGGGAACTCTGTGATATTCTGCATTATAAACATTGGCGCAGCTAGACATGGGCGAGTCCCCGGGCCCCCAAAAAATCAGGGCCATTAATATTAATACTGACTGTAATTCTTTTCTCCCTCACTCATCCTCTCCCTGATTCTCTCTCTCATCATCCCTCATCATCATCTCTCACCCTCCTCCCTCTCATCATATCTCCCCCTCCTCCTCCTCACCCTCTATCCCCCTCCCCATCATCATCTCTCCCCCTCCCTATTATCAGCATCATCAGTTCTCCCCCTCACCATCACCAGCTCTGCTCCTCATCACAACTCTCCCCCTCATCATCACCAGCTCTCCCTCTCATCATCATCACAAGCTCTCCCCCATCATCACCATCACCAACTCTCCCCCTCATCATCATCACCATCACCAGCTCCCCCCTCATTATCAGCTCTCCCCTTCATCATCACCCACAAGCTCTCCCCTTCATCATCACCATCACCAGCTCACCCCTTTATCATCACCAGCTCTCCTACACCCATCATCACCATCTCTCCCCCTCATCATCATCAGCTCTCCCCTTCATCACCATCATCAGCACTCCATCTCATCATCATCACAGCTATCCCCCTTAATCATCATCACCATCACAAGCTCCCCCCCTCATCACCAGCTCTCCCCGTCATCATCAGCTCCCTCTCATCATCAGCTCCCCCTCATCATCAGCTCTCTTTCTCCCCCTCAGCGCTCTCTCCCATGCCTCCCTTTGGCGGGAGGAGATGATGATCAGAGGAGCAGCCTGTGGAGGAGTTAGGAGTTACACTGTAAAAAAGACTTCTGGGTCAGACTGCTAGAGGGCGCTCCTCCCCTGCCGTCCTGCTCTGCCTGTGTAACAAGTGCTGATTCCTCTACCGGCTCATCTTCTGTTTAACCACATACCTTCTCCCTGGGCCTGTCTCTACAGGGTGGGGGAGAGAGCGGGCCCTCCAAGGCTTTTCCCAGGCTACACCCCTGATTATAACACAATATTCTGTGTTATCAGTAGATAAAATAAAGCTTGCTACATCTGAAATTACTGTGGTTCAGCTCCGAAGACCCTCTGCTTCCTACATAGGGGGGAATCATTATTTGTTTTCCAAAGGTACAGATGCTTTAAGATTCTGACAGCCCAAAATGAGTGCCTGATTATTCTGCACAAGGGTTGCCTCATGTCCCTAGACTACAATGTGAACTGGATTTCATATTGAGATGCACTCGGAAAAACCTTCAGTATAGGTTTTCAAATCTCCCACCCTGTGTGGTTAGAACCTGCAACCCCAGGAATAAAATAAATACAAATGTATGTACAGTAGTACGTAGTTTATGCCCTTGTATCAACATACTGCGACCTTCGTCATATGTCGTTTTGTACAGTACTGTTTTTTGTTCCCTACATTCCCTACTATGCAGCTTATTGCAACCATACCAATACATTAAAATAATGATTATAGGCTTATGATACACAATGTGGATTGTATCTCCATGCCCTGAGAGCACAATGTGTGCCCATTTCAATAAATACCTTTTATCTGGACATTTTCACGCAGCTCTGTGCTCATTACTTCACCAAATCGCCCTGTATAACGGGGTCACGCCTCATTACATCTCTCCTGACTGAATGCTCTATTTGTGTGCAGCTCAGATCTTTGTGTCCTGAGAAAACATCCCAAGATGCTGCCGCTGTAGACTTAAAAACCTTCATCTCACGGGGTGACCTCAAGATAGGGTCTCACCAACAGAAGCTAATATTATATGTTCACACTGCTTAATAAGAAAATAAACATAGATTATTATGTGCCCTGGTTATAAGCATTACTCTTACAGTTTAAGCTTCTAGCAGCTGTGTTGGTCTTGGATATATGTAGATCTGTTGAATGTTGTGATACATTTGAATTGACCAACATGGCCAATGGCACTTAAAGGGTTGAAAGGTATCACAACCTGTTGCAGATCCAAAATGAGAGAGAGAGAGAGAGAGAGAGAGAGAGAGAGAGAGAGAGAGAGAGGTAAATATAATAGATAGATGTTTTGTAGTTAAAAAGGTGCAGAAACAATAAACAAAGAAACAATACATAACTCAGTATTAGTATTCCAGCACCATTTCGAATAATTTATTTTAATCACTACATAGGTTATGCATTAACCTGTGATAGTTCCGATCAGGGCACTATCGCACGGAAACTACCATTGACTTCAGTCTTCAACAAAGATAGCCCTGCAAAATATATATATATATAAAATTTGTGTGTATGTATGTACTGTATGTATGTATGTATGTATGTATGTATGTATGTATGTATGTATGTACGGTATCTTGGACTTTAGCGCTGGGGACTTTAATATTGTTTGTGCACCATTTGTTTTCAGGTTTGGAATAACCTGACATTATTGTCACCTAGCTGCTTGCTCTTACAGCAATTGTCAGACTGTTTGTTGTTTTAGCACTTATTATCTAATAGCACATTAATTATCACACCTTAATTTAGTGTAGGTAAGCGCTTTTGGAGGGGTTATTTTCTTTGTTCTGCTACATAGAAGATGCTACATAACAGTCTCATGGTCATTAATAAAAATTATCAAAGGGTCATGCTGCCCATTTTTGCATGTAGTGATGGGTTGGAGGGTCCGCTGATATTTCCAGTTCTGTGTAATTTTTTGATATTAGTCCTTTTTGGTGAGAGCTATCTCTACATAGTCTCTCAAACTTAATGAGAGGGGGAAATTCTGGATTCGGGGATATTGTCTGGGCAAAATTTCTAACAATGTTTGCCGGGAACCAATAAAGGCTTTTATATATTTTTTGCGCAGTCCAGCCTTCTTGCCATTTTTTGTCCAAGCAGTGCCCGCTGATTACTTTCCTATGGAGAGGAAATCCTGCTACTTTATTGCTCACAAGCCTGGAGCACGCCAACTGGAACAGACCAATGAAAGAACTGAGTAAGTTTATTTCTTATTCTTGAGCACCCCAGGGGAACAGCCACTTTTAGTGCACTATTTATACATTTGAGGGGTCCCTAGCAGGTTACTTAACCTACTAGGTCAACCCTCTGTATGTTGCCAGGCTGCTCCCATACTAGGGGAGAGTCAGTAGACTCATTTGCTGTTCATCATATGTGTTAACCCATTATGGTTTGTTATCATGTTGCTGATTTAAATGGACTTCATATACCAGGAGTGAATCTCTGCAGCACAAGGAAATTTGAAGGGGCTCTACCCTTTCATGAGTGTTTTCCGATCATATAATTTAGAAGCGCATCCAGGGGGGAAGTTGGGGTTATTAAAAATTATTGTAAGTTGTGAGCTGGGGACGCAAGTCTGAACTTAGTCTTGGCTTTAAGCCAGACCTCCCAGGTATGGCTCATCGCTCCCAGTTTAAATTTTTTCAGGTGCATATCTCCTCTATCCAGGCTCCATAGGCATGCTTGCAGAGAAGGCATTTTGGCATAGTACGACTCTATTTCGAGCCAACATCGCTGTTCAGGGTCAGCGTTCCATACTGCCGCTTGTTTAAGTTGGGCTGCCTGATAATATTTGGAGATGTCTGGGACACCCATACCTCCCCTCGCTCTTGATGTCAACAGTACCGATCTAGCTTCTCTGGGTCTTTTGCCCTGCCATATAAACTTGAACAGTCTATTTTGGATGTTTTTTCATTCAGAACCAGGAACATGGACCGGGAGAGTTTGAAAAAAATATAATAATCTAGGGAGTATGTTCATCTTTATCGAGATCATTCTTCCGATCCAAGAAATCTGATAACCTTCCCATTTATCCAGGTCTCTCTTGATTTTGTCAAACAGAGCCGGGTAATTATGCTGATATAAGGATTGGTAGTTCTTTGATACATTCACTCCGAGATATTTAATGTATGAAGAACTCCATCTATAGCTGAAATTCAATTTGAGCAATTTCACTTCTGGTTCTGAGAGGCTTAGGTTAAGGGCTTCAGATTTGTCGCTGTTTATCTTGTATCCAGATATTTTGCCGAAATCTCCTAGTTCCCTTTGAAGGTTAGGAAGGGAAGTTTGGGGTCTGGATAATGTCAAGATAATATCGTCCGCAAAGAGAAATTTTGTAATTTGTTTTTCCTATTTCTATGCCTTGGATATTTATGTTATTTCGTATTTTAGACGCTAGAGGTTCAATAGTGAGAGCAAAGAGGAGGGGGGATAAAGGGCATCCCTGTCTCATTCCATTTTTGATTTGGAATCTTTCGGTGTTCCCACCTGGCAGTCTGACGAGGGCCGACGGATTTTGGTATAGGGCGCGGACCCCTTCTAAATAGGATTCTTTAAAGCCGAATTTTTTCATAGTATTATCGAGAAATAGCCAATGAATTCTATCAAATGCCTTCTCTGCATCTAAGCTCAGAAGCATTGCCTTGGAGCCTGTGAAGGTGCACATGATCAATTATATTGATTATTTTGCGAGTATTGTCTGAGGCTTGACGCCCCGAGACAAACCCCACTAGGTCCAGATTTATTAACCTAAGCAGTATTGGGTTTAGTATATTTGCCAGGATCTTGCTGTAAAGTTTAAGATCATTATTCAGGAGGGAAATTGGCCTGTAACTCCCATTGCGTAGGGTTTTTCCCTTCCTTATGCATAATAGCAATGTTTGGCAGGGACATTGACGAGGGGATCGGGTTTCCCTCCATGAATGAGTTAAACATGTTCAGCAGGTGAGTGGACAGTATAGGTAGAAATTTCTTATACAGTAATTGGCATTGGTGAACCCGTCGGGGCCAGGGGCTTTAGAGGTTTTCAGTGTTTTCACCACTGCTGTCAGTTCTGCTTTCGAGATTTTGGAGTTGAGGGCGGAGTTCTCTTCCTCCGTCAGTGACGGAAGGTTGCAATCATCGAGATAGTTTGTGATTGCGTCTAACCCAGGCCTGCACAACTCTTAACGTGAGAAGGGCCGAATTGCTCTACGGAAAAAAAATTGGGCCGCACAGGTAAAATCATCACCATCACCATCATCATCATCTCTCCTTCAGCACCTCATCATCATCATCATCATATCTTCCCCAGGACCCTTCATCATCATCCTCATATCTCCTCCAGAACCCCTCACTATCAACCTTTGCGATACTCCCCATCTAATCTCTCATACCCCCATCTCTCCCCCTCACCCACACACATAATACTCCCCCTCCACATCAAACACACAATACCCCCCTGCAGCCTCCAACATAGCAATCACATCCCACCCCTCCACCCCCCCTCGCACCTTCACATCCCTTCGTCCCATCTTGTCTTGCACCTCCATCGCTCTCGAGTCGCTCTCCGATCTTACTTCTCTCCCCCCCTTTCCCCCTCCACACCTCTTCTCTCCCCCCTTTTCACCTCCCCCTCATACTCTCCCTCCCCTTTCCAACAGCACCTCGCTCTCCTCACTCTCCTCCGGGGGGGGGGGGGGGGGGGCCCCCTTGCACCTCACATCGCTCTCCCCCCTTGCACCTCACATCACCCACCCTTGTACCTCAAATCACCCCTCATGCACCTCAATCACCCCCATGCAATCTCAAATCAACCCCCTTGCACCTCCAATATCACACCTGCAGCACCTCAATCACCACCCCCTGCACACCTCAAATCACCCCCCCTGCACCTCAAATCACACTTCCTTGCACCTCAAATCATCAACCACCCCCATGTGCACCTCCAACACCTCCCAATCACCCCCTTGCACCTCTATACCCCCTTAACCACCTCAAATCACCCCCCCTGCCCAGACAACCCCGCAGTCAAATCCCCCATCCCCAATCACCTCACCCAAATCCCCCCCCCATCCATTCATCCCACCGCTCCCCCTCGCACTCCACCCCATGCCCAATGACCCCCCTGCCCTCAAACCTCCACCTCCAATCCCCCCCCTACACTAATCACCCCCCTGGCATCTCCTCCCGCTCACCTCCACTCCCACCTACTCATCCCACCCCTCATCCCCCCCCCCCCCCCATGAAGATCCCCTCCCCTCGCCCCCCCGCCCATCTCCCCCCCCCCATGATCCTCTCCCATCCCTCCTCCCTCCTCTCCCTCCCCCACTCGCCCCCCCTAGAATGAAGGCCAACTCCTCCCCTTCCCCCCTGTCGCCTCCATCCCCCACCCTTCCCCCCGTCCCCTTATTCCTCGCAATTCCCTCCTCTCGCCGTCCTACCTTCCGGACCCCCCCAGACCACCGACTTCCCAGCGGCACTGGGCCCCATCAAGAACCCCCCACCCTCGCCAACCTCCCCGATTCCCCATCCCCCACCCACCCCTTTCCACAAATCCCATTCACCCCCTCCATAGTACACTAGCCCTCCCTCACCAATGTGTCCCTCCCCCACCGTCCCCTCACAGCTCCCCTTCCCGCTCCCCCTCCCCGACGAGGCACCAACTGCCTCCCCGGGAAGAAAACGACCCCCAGCCTTACCCCTTCTCCTCCGCCGCACTGGCCCCTCCCCCCATCCCCCCATCTCCTCCACATAGATGCATATCCCATCACTAGCGGCAGAGGACAAGGAGAACACTAAATTAAGAGGAAGGGTAGATTATAGACCCACGTCCACTTCCCCCCCTATCAAAACAACCCGGCCTTACCGCTCAGCCCCCCCCTCCATGGGGGGTCGTAAGCCTCGCTTCCCACGCCCCCTTCCCTGCGCCACCAGTCCACCCTTTCGGCCTCCCCAGAGTCTCCAACAACCCACAATCCAATCAACACCGCCCCCACTATCCTCCCTCAAATCAAAACCCCCCCCTGCACCTCAAATCACCCCCCATCAAAATCAAATCATCAACACCACTAAATCACCCACCTCAAATCAACCCCCCCCCTGTGTACCTCAAATCAAATCCACCAATAGATCCCCCCCCGCTTCACCATCAAATCAATCACCAAATCAAACATCCAAATCAATCCTCAAGATCAACAATCCAAATCCCAACTCATCACACAATACACCCACCCCCCCCTGAACCCTGCACTCACACAAAACAACCTCCCCTCCCCCCCCCTTGCCACCTCCATCACCACCTCACACCCCCTGGCAGCCCTCACTTGACCCCCCCATGCTCCTCAATCACCCCCCTCCCTCTGCAACCTCAGTGATTAACCCCCCCTACAACCCCACATCATCACGCCCCTGGTACCTCAAATCACCGGAATCAACAAAACTCACAAATATCATACCCCGTCACGCTCCCCCCCCCTTCAACCTCCACCAAACAACCCACCCAACCCCAACAACCCCCCCTGAACAACCCCCCGTCCTCAAATCACCCCCTTGCAACCTCAAACACCCCAATGCAATGCAAACCTCATTGACCCCCCCTGGGTACCCCCCCTGGCAAACCTCAAATCACCCCCCTGCAATTTGTGCACCTTCCAATTACAAAACCCCTGCAAACCCTCAATCATCATAACACAGCAACCCACCCTTGTACCTCAAATCAGCTATTTTTTTTTCATTGTATAATATCTCACCAGACGTACTCTTGATTGCTGTTATTTGAGATCTTTTTTGCACTCCTCTTAACTTGCTAGCAAGAAGTTTGTCAGCTTTGTTGCCCTTGTCGTAGTATTTTTGGTTGGTCCATTTAAGAGCTTTTTCTACATTTTCCAATTGAATTTGCTTAAGCTCATTTCTATTACTAGTCAATTGTTTGTATATTTTTTTTTTGAAGGATTAGCTTTGTGTTGTTTTTCCAAATCGAAAATTTTATCTGTTAGTGTTTTTTTTTTTTTTCAAACAATTTTATTAGGCATTTAGGTATACATACAGTGGTATTGTGCGATAAAGCCTAATATTTTCAAATCCACAACTTTTTTGGGGGAAAACAGATAGACAACCGCAGTTGTCAGTAGAAGAGGGGGGAGTGCCTTCAGAGGGGGAAGGCAGAGGGGGGGGGGG
>WSYH01006402.1:0-38482 GCA_036426205.1 Ascaphus truei
ATTGACGCTATTTACAGGACATTGAGACTGTGGCAGAGTCATCAATTATCTGGCATTTCACCTACCTGTAGGTGGAAAGGAGAGTGAAGCTCTGGTGGTTCCTGGTTGCAGACGCTGGTAACTGCCACCCTGTGGCTCTATGCTTGATTAATCTACCTTGATGTACGCATAACCTTGAAACACCTTATATATAAACATAGTTTATTACATTTTTCACGATGAGTGTTGTGCGCTTTGTTTGTTTTTTTGTTACTAGATTCTAGGGTTTTGGGCTACCCTTTACACAGCAGCAGACGCTCATCTACATTGGTATATATTTATTTACCTTTTCCACATGATGGGGTGTGTTTTTTTGATTTAAATTGACATCACAATTAACACTTTGTATTAAGTATATATTTTAGTGCGCACTTATTTATTTTTTCTATGTGTGGGAGGAGCACTTGTCAGCAATGCCTCGTCCCCACTGCTCACAGCTGCGCGCGCTATGGCGTGCGTGGCATGAACAAGATATGGCCCTCTATGGGGCAGGCCCCAGTCACTGTCGCCACGTGCCTGCAGAAAGCACAATGCACGACCGCCTTTGACAAGAGATTTTTGTCTTTTGGCGTGGCGGCCGAGCGCTGGCTACGTCATGGCGGCGGTTCATCCAACGAGGGCGAACCAGCCGCTGGACGCCATGGCGAACCCCCGCCATCCCCCCCCCCCCCCCCATCGCGATCTCCTGCTCTTCTCCTGAAGCGCAACCACGGACCACAGGTCGCAGCTGAAACTGGTGCACGCGCCGCCAGGCGCTCCGACGTGTGCGAGCACACGGTGACTGGGGCCGTAGCCTATGGGAGCAGGCATGACATGGTGAAGCAGCCTGGATCCATGACTGCATATCAGTGATGGCTGGCTCAGTGGTTGCTCCACCGTATGTCAGCTGTCCGCAGCTTTGGGTCAGCGCCAGGTCCCGTTCCTCCCCTCCGTGGACTCTGCAGCCTCCAGTTATTCTGCCCCAGCCCATAAGCCCCCTGTGCAGCTCTCCTGTGCCAGACAGCTTTAAGTCCCTTCAGAGCTACAAAGACAAGGAAGCCCCAGCTTGCTAGTTCCCATGGAGCACCCCCTGTGACGCAGCGGTGGCACAGGGGTACACACAGCTATAATTTGCCACCCAGCTGACTGCCTTAGTACTGTTCTATACTGCGTGCGCTTGCTACGCTGTGCGAGCGCGCGACAGTGAGTTGGCTGAGGTTAGTCAGCCTTTCTATAATGGTTCCGCGCGCGCGCAGGGAGCGTGGAACCGGCCGACAGGGGGAAGATGAAGAAAATAAAGAATTTGCGCCGCTACCACAGCTGAAATGTGTGTGTGTGTGTGTGTGTGTGTGTGTGTGTGTGTGTGTGTGTGTGTGTGTGTGTGTGTGTGTGTGTGGTATGTATGTACAATGTTAATAAACAATTTATCAAAGTATTTATTTATTTCAAAACTTATTTAACACACACATACACACACACACACAGTACCTCACTCGCTCACAGCATACACACAAAAAGCGTGCCGCACAGGCACGCGCGCACACGGCCATACACACTATAGTCGCTCACAGGTGATGAGAAGCAAGCGTCGCTCACACGTGATAAAGAGAAGCGAGCGCCGCTCACACGTGATAATGAGAAGCGAGCGTCGCTCACACGTGATAATGAGAAGCGAGCGACGCTCACACGTGATAATGAGAAGTGAGCGCCGCTCACACGTGATGAGAAGCGAGCGTTGCTCACACGTGATGAGAAGCGAGCGTTGCTCATACGTGATGAGAAGCGAGCGTTGCTCACACGTGATGAGAAGCGAGCGTCACACGTGATAATGAGAAGCGAGCGTCTCTCACGTGATAATGAGAAGCGAGCGTCACTCACAGCTCATGAGAAGCGAGCGTCACTCACAGCTCATGAGAAGCGAGCGTCGCTCAAATGTGATAATGAGAAGCGAGCGTTGCTCACAGGTGATAATGAGAAGCGAGCATCGCTCACAAGTTATAATGAGAAGCGAGCGTCGCTCACAAGTTATAATGAGAAGCGAGCGTCGCTCACACGTGAATAATGAGAAGCGAGCGTCGCTCACACGTGATGAGAAGCGAGCGTCGGTAACACATGTGATAATGAGAAGCGAGCGTCCCTCACACGTGATGAGAAGCGAGCGTCGCTCACATATGATAATGAGAAGCGAGTGTCACTCACACGTGATAATGAGAAGCGAGCGTCGCTCACACGTGAAAAAGAGAAGCGAGTATCGCTCACATGTGATAATGAGAAGTGAGCGCCGCTCACACGTGATACAGAGAAGCGAGCATCGCTCACATGTGATAATGGGAAGCGAGCGCCGCTCACACGTGATAAAGAGAAGCGAGCGCCGCTCACACGTGATAAAGAGAAGCGAGCGCCGCTCACACGTGATAAAGAGAAGCGAGCATCGCTCACGTGATAATGAGAAGCTGATCCGAGTCTCACTCAGGAAAGCATTGTGTGATAAAAGTGCTCATTTCCCACTGCCTTACCTATGATCTTACGACTGGGACGGATGCACGCCACGGATTGCACGCTTACGACTGGTAGTTGGCCCAAGTCTTGTGATACTGATCCCTGGCTTTCCTTTCAAGGTCTTTCCCCGTCACTGCCCCGTTTGTCTTTAGCCAAGTGGGCGACGTCCAGGGACGGCAAGAGAGAGATGGGCCTCTTGGATAGGGCCTTCGCTTTCTGGATTACGGGGATTGAGATAGGACAATTAAACAGCAGCCACATAAAAATCCTATGCTTTCTCACAACACACATTGAAAACACCATGCTCCTACACAGCCGACACCATGGGCAGCCGACCGTCACTGGGCAGCCCGACCACTCATGGGCAGCCCGACCCTCACTGGGCCAGGGCCCGACCCGTCACGGGGCAGCCACTTCAAACTCACCTTTAGCTTGTATCGCAAGCTGCAGGCCTGAAAGTCTCCAATTAAAGTCTTCTGGTGTCAGCATAAGTGGTATACACGCAGCGAGAAATCGCAACTGCCCATAGGGACACGGAGATGTTGTACCAATACCTGCGCAGAGACGGGAAATAGAGGAAAGGTTTATAGAGAAAAATAGTTCTCATGAATAGGTGTTACCTTACCGTCTCTCAACACATCAACCCGTTCAAATGTTTAGAGTACTGCAGGAAGTACCATTCCGCTGCCACCACCAAGAAGGGCCGACATTAGTAAAGTTTTATACAGATTTCTGACAGTTGATGTAGCAATTTTGAACTGAAGCCATTTTGGACTTGACAACACACGAGATAAGTTGACTTGTTCCAGGTCCGCGCGGGGACCAGGTGACGCGGTGTGCCTGTCAGTTCAGAGGTCCATATGTAAGCGCACAGCTAGGAATCCGGCATGTCCATGCTTACACAAACTCCATGAATAGAAGGGATACTATGGTTTGTCTCACTTCTCGGAGAAGTAGGAGTTAAGGAGGTTTTCTGAATACCAGCGGACAGCGAAATGATATTCAAAGTGCAGCGTCCGTGACAGCCCCGCCCAGAACCTTTGACACTGAGTTTGTCTATCTCATCTTCTATTTGTCACTTCAATTCAGAACAAGATCTGAACAAGGCAGGAAGAAAGTTCATGGAGAGAGGACACCGAATACAGGGATATGCCAGGAGCCGAGGATACTTTGTAGAAGGATGTATCACTGCTGATCTCCTCTTCCCTCTACCACTTGCCCTCTTGATCCCATTCCCCCATCTCCTAAAACTCCTTGCTCCTACTATAATCCTACGCTCACACAGATCTTAACTCTTCCCTCTACTCTGGTACCTTTCCTTCATCCTTCAAGCATGCAACCGTTATCAATTACTCAAAAACAGAAGCTTGACCCTACCTGTCCTCAACTATCGACCTGTCTCCCTCTGCCTTTTGCCTCCAAACTCCTTGAACGTCTTGTATTCTCTCGATTGCTACACTTTCTCAACACCTATTCTCTCCTAGACCCTCACAATTGGCTTCGCACTGCTCACTCTACTGAAAACAGCCCTCACTAAATAACTGACGACCTCCACGCTGCCAAAGACAGAGGTCATTACACTCTGCTCATATACTCGACCTCTTGCGCATGTCGACACCGTGGACCACCTCTTCCTCTTCACCTTCTCATACTCTTGGTATTCGGAACAAAGCTCTATCCTGGATCTCCTTTACCTCTCCCATCGTACCTTCAGTGTCTCTTTTCTAACACCTCCTCCTCCCTATTGATCTCTCTGTGGGGGTACCCCAGGCTCTGTCCTGGGACCCCTCTTTTTTCTCTCTACAACACTCTCTCTAGGGGACCTAATCACATCTTTTGGGTTTAAATATCACCTTATGACGACACACAAATTACCTTTCAACCCCTGACCTTACACCTGCTATACAGACCAAAGTTTCTGAATGCCTCTCTGGAATATCATCCTGGATGGCCATCGCCCGACTGAAACTTAACATGGCAAAAACAGAGCTCCTTATACTACCTCCCAAACCTGGCCCTACTACATCCTTCCACATTTCTATTGGAAATACGATCATTCACCCAGTAGCCCAAGCATGCTGCCAGGGGTCACAATTGATTCCTCTCTTCATTCTCCTCTCATATCAAAACGTTTCAAAAACTGTCGCTTTTCTCCTGCAATATCACAAAGATACGCCCTTTCTCTGTTACTCAACTGCTAAAACTCTGACTCAGGCCCTCAATCTTCACGTCTCGATTACTGCAAAATCCCTGTGTCCGGCCTTCCTACTCTCACCTGTCTCCCCTACAATCTATCCGAAACACTGCTGCCAGAATCACTCTACTCTTTCCTAAATCTGTCTCAGCGTTCCTGCTTGAAATCCCTCTCCTGGCTTCCGATTAAATCGCGTATCTCACACTCAATTCTACTGCTCACTTTTAAAGCTTTACATTCTTCTGCCCCTCATACATCTCAGCCCTAATTTCCGCTATGCACCATCACGACTCTTGCGTTCTCTCAAGGAAGTCTTCTTACTACCCCTTGATCTAAAGCTCTCTCCGCCTAAACCTTTCTCAATTTCTGCCCACACCTCTGGAAGTGCCCTTCCCCTCAATACCCGACTAGCCCCCTGCAATCCACCTTTAAGACACCACCTAGACACATCTGCTAAGAAGCATATGAGTAGCAACTGGATAATCATGGACACATGACACAAAGCTTGGCCCTGCAGACGCACTTACTAGTTTCCCTCCTACTGTCTCTGTACGTTCTCCCTACCTACCAATTAGATGTTAAGTCCTCGGAGCAGGGACTCCTTCCTTAATGTTACTTTTACAGTATGTCTGAAGACTTATTCCCATGATCTGTTATTTATATTTGTTATTTATAGACATGTATACTACTGTGAAGCGCTAGTACATTTTATGGCGCTATACAAATAAAGAACATACATACATACATACATACATACATATACTTTGGGTAAGAAAAACGCTGAACACAGAAACATACGTGGTGTTGGAAAGAATGTAATCACAATTAACAGAACTGTTCACTCTTCACTGAACCCCGTAACCAGGGCAGCCAACTCCAGTCCTCAAGGCCACCAACAGGTCAGGTTTTCAAGATTTCTCTGCTTCAGCATATTAAGCGCACATTTATCATCTTCTAACACATTACAGGAATACCTACAACACACAAACACACACACACACTTATCTGCCTTCCCTCTACTAATATATATATATTATTGTAGAAGTGGATGTTACTTTGGGGTACATCATGTTTAAGGGATATTATGGAGTGCTGGAGAAATTTCTATTGTGCAAGCACAATCACGTACACAAGCAGCGCCCTGCCAGCCGTGTTAAGCGATACGTGAACCGTGTTGCGTGAAAGCCAAACTCCCCACAGGGGACACACCCCCAGCCCCAGCGGGCTAAAAGGAGAGAGAACATACACGGAGAGGCTCTGGATATTCTCGTTAAGCATTTCTCATGCAGGATGGAGTATACTTACCTGAAGGAGATGGTTTCTCTTTCTCCCTGGGCCCAGAAGTCCCCTCAGACGCTTGCCTAATCGGCTACTCTCAAAACCGGCTGAAGTTGCCCAGAGGCAGGAAAAAACCACAGAATCAAAACTGTCGCAATAGGTGGCAATTACACAGACAAGACCACGGAGCTGTGCCCAAAGTTACTGGGACACAGGGCCGACCAGCTGCCAAAGAGAGAGTGATAAGAGACACAAAATCACACCGCAGCACAGCCTGAACTAAAGAGCTTTGTCCCCCTTCCTGATGGGGACAGTACCATACTTATATAATCCCCCCCCCCCCCCCAGGGTTTTCTGCAAGTTACAGTGTACATAGTGTTGCCAATGACAGCTTATTTGTAGGTTTAAGGGGAAATTAATGCATTATTGGCTGGAGAGAGAACCGGAGCAGAACACGTACCACGTAGCACTCATAGGTCACGGAGCAAACAAGAAAACATCCCGACAAGCGGACACAAATAATTCTCACCAGAGACCACCGGCACGAAAACCACAGGCCGACAACGCAGAGCGATCTGTCCCACATGGCTCGGGTAACGTGGCCAACAGCAACTCGCCACCTGGAAACGCACAAGAATAAATAAACGTTAATGTCAGCCAACTGGTGTATGGGGCAGCCGGCGTGCATGGCGAGGCTGACGTGGCCAGCGTGCATGGTGGGGGGCCAGCACACCGAGTGCGGGTGCAAGGGGGTGGGGGGAGGCTGGAAGTGGTTTTATACATTTTTATATAATGCATAAGGATGCACATTTGTCCTTCCCTGTGCGGCACACTCTCCTCCTTCCCTGGTGCGGCACACTCCCCTCTCTTCAGGTGGGCACACTCCTCTCTCTCGGTGTGGCACATCCTCCCTCTTCTCCGAGTGGCACAACTCCCTCCCTCCTTCTCCGATGTGGCACACTCCCTCCCTCCTTCTCCCGATGTGGCACACTCCCTCAACCTTCTCCCGTGGCACCTCCTCCCCCTTCTCCCGGTTGTTGCACACTCACTCCCTCCCTCCTTCTCCCGGTGTGGCACAATAATCCCTCCCCGGTGTGGCACACTCACTCCCTCCCTCCTTCTCCCTGCGCACACTCCCTCCCTCCTTCTCCCGTGCGGCACTACCCTCTCTCTCCGTGCGGCAACTCCCTCCCTCCCTCCTCTCTGGTGTGGACCACACTCCCTCCCTCCTCTCCTGGTTGTGGCACACTCCCTCCCTCTCCTGGTGTGGCACACTCCCTCCCTCCTCTCCTGGTGTGGCACACTCCCTCCCCCGGTGTGGCTCACTCCATCCTCTACTGGTGTGGCACACTCCCTCCCTCTCCGGTGTGGCTCACTCCATCCCTTCCCGGTGTGGCACACTCCCTCTCTTGTGTGACACACTTACCACTCTCCTCCCTATGTGGCCACATACTCACCTCTCCTCCCGTGTAGCACACCTTACTACTCTCCCTCCGTGTGCCACACTTACTCACTCACTCCCTCCTATGTGACACCCATACTCACTCTCCCCTCCCTTGTGGCACACTTACTCACTCTCCTCCCTGTGTGCACATACTCCCTCCCTCTCTGTGTGGCACACTACTTCCCACTCTCCCTCCCTTGTGTGGCACACTAATCACTTCCCTCCCTGGTGGCATTACGCACTCTCCATCCCTGTGTGGCACACTTACAAATCCTGCCTCCCTGGTGGCACACTTATCACTTCCCTCCCTGTGTGGCACATTACACACTTCCCTCCCTGTGTGGCACATTTACACACTTCCCTCCCTGTGTGCACACCTTACACACTCCCCACTCCCCGTGTGGCACACTTACACACCCCTCCCTGTGTGGCACACTTACACACTCTCACTCTCCCTCCCTGTGTGCACACTTCACAACTCTCACTCTCCCTCCCGTGTGGCACACTTACACACCCCTCCCCCGTGACACTGCCTCCCCTGCAAACCCGCAGGTCACACACCCAGGCTCTTCTCAGTAACTGCAGCCTTACTTCCGCGTCACGTGACCCCCTCCGCCTGGTAAAGTCACATGTCTCCAGTCACCTGCAGGAGGCGCCAACTCCCCTGAATGCGGGAGGCTGAAAGGCATGCATTGTCATCCACCAATGACGTGCTCAGGGGCGGGCCGTCCGCAGGACACGGGAATTCTATTGGCTAATTGTTTTAGCGGCAAAGTCTTGCAGTGGGAGCACTGTGGAGATGGTCCCGCCGCCATTGTGTCTGTTGACACCCCCAGCATTAACAGGGAGTCCCCACAGGACTGCTACATATCAGTTAGTGTGTGAGAGTCTGCCGTCTTGTGGAGAAAGTGAGGAACTCCCACATAATAACACTGACTCCCAGTGAGTGAGCCATCCAATCAAATCTCATAGCATGTCTGCCTTTTATCACAAGGTAGGCAAGGGAACTCCCTAATTGGGTGCACCTAAAACTTTTTGAGTGATGCTGTGAAGCAATCAATAGCATGATATGAGCAGGGTTCCAGTCCCCTTAGATATAAATAAGCAGTCTAAACATCTCAGGGGTTCCCAACAACTTATGAATAAAGAAAATGTGTGGTAGCGAGCTCCAACATATCAGGGAAAAAGCCTCTAAACTGCCCGGTGAGCTTACTCCTCCGTCCGGCGGTCCCTCTCTGGGGGTTTCCAAATCCTCCCGTGGCTCCACGTATCCTCCACACTTCAGAAACATCCTTGTATAAAAGTGTATACTTACACTACCGGCTCAGCCCGGTTGTACTGCTTGTTGGGGTTGGACCTCTGCTCGTGGCGTGCAGCCGTCCCAGTGTAAGCGTGCAATCCGTGCGTGCATCCGTCCCAGTGTAACGTGCATCGTGGCGTGCATCCGTCCCAGTACGTAAAGCGTGGCAATCCGTGGCGTGCATCCGTCCCAGGCGTAAGCGTGCAATCCGTGGCGTGCATTCCGTCCCAGGCGTTAAGCGTGCAATCCGTGGAGTGCATCCGTTTCCGCACGCCACGGATTGCACGCTTACGACTGGGACGGATGCACGCCACGAGCAGGGTCCAACCCCAACAAGCAGTACACCGGAGGCTGAGCCGGTAGTGTAAGTATACACTTTATACACAGGATGTTCTGAAGTGTGGAGGATACGTGGAGCCACGGGAGGATTTGGAAACCCGCCCAGAGAGGGACCGCCGGACGGAGTAGAAGCTCACCGGGCAGTTTAGAAGGCTTTTTCCCTGATATGTTGGAGCTCGCTACCACACATTTTCTTTATTCATAAGTGTTGGGACACCTGAGATGTTTAAGACTGCTTATTATATCTAAGGGGACTGGAACCCTGCTCATATCATGCTATTGATTGCTTCACAGCATCACTCAAAAAAGTATTAGGTGCACCCAATTAGGGAGTTTCCCTTGCCTACCTTGTGATAAAAGGCAGACATGCTATTGAGATTTGATTGGATGGCTCACTCACTGGGAGTCAGTGTTATTATGTGGGAGTTACTCACTTTCTCTCACAAGACGGCAGACTCCTCACACACTAACTGATATGTAGCAGTCCCTGGGGGACTCCCTGTTAATGCTGGGGGTGTCAACAGACAAAATGGCGGCGGGACCATCTCCACAGTTGCTCCCACTGCAAGACTTTGCCGCTAAAACAATTAGCCAATAGAATGCCCGTGTCCTGCGGACGGCCCGCCCCTGAGCACGTCATTGGTGGAATGACAATGCATGCCGTGTCAGCCTCAGCGCATTCAGGGGAGTTGGCGCCTCCTGCAGGTGACTGGAGACATGTGACTTGTACCAGGCGGAGGGGGTCACGTGACGCGGAAGTAAGGCTGCAGTTACTGAGAAGAGCTGGTGTGTGACCTGCGGGTGTGCAGGGGAGGCAGTGTCACGGGGAGGGAGTGTGTAAGTGTGCCACACAGGGAGGGAGAGTGAGAGTGTGTAAGTGTGCCACACAGGGAGGGAGTGTGTAAGTGTGCCACACAGGGAGGGGGAGTGTGTAAAGTGTGCCACACAGGGAGGGAGTGTGTAATGTGCACACAAGGGAGGGAGAGGGTGTAAGTGTGCCACACAGGGAGGAGAGTGATGTAAGTGTGCCACAAGGGAGGGAGAGTGAGTAGTGTGCCACACAGGGAGGGAGAGTGAGGAAGTGTGCCACCAGGGAGGGAGATGTGAGTGTAAGTGTGCCACACAGGGAGGGAGAGTGAGTAAGTGTGCCACACAGAGAGGGAGAGGGAGTAAGTGTGCCACACAGGGAGGGAGAGTGAGTAAGTGTGCCACATAGGGAGGGAGAGTGAGTAAGTGTGTCACATAGGGAGGGAGAGTGAGTAAGTGTGCCACACGGAGGGAGAGTGAGTAAGTGTGCTACACAGGGAGGGAGAGTGAGTAAGTGTGCCACATAGGGAGGGAGAGTGAGTAAGTGTGTCACACAGAGAGAGGGAGTGTGCCACACCGGGAGAGGGATGGAGTGAGCCACACCGGGAGAGGGAGGGAGTGTGCCACACCAGGAGAGGGATGGAGTGAGCCACACCGGGGGAGGGAGTGTGCCACACCAGTTGCCCCGTCGTGATTCTCAGTGACTCTTATCGGCACAGTCCTCCATCGGGAAAACCGGGGGAATGTACAATTGAATTTAAGTTCTGGTTTTGTAAAAACACCTACCTTTTGTTTAAAAAGTACTTGCATTTTGCAAATAATGATCACTATGGCACTGAGGAATTACTGACCCACAGACAGGACACAGTCACTCCAAATGTCCCCTGAGACGCTTCTCTTTGCCAGATACCCAAAGCAGCAGCTGCCATAGAGGCTGGTGACGCGCTTGGCATTGGGCAGGATGAGTGAGCGAATTCGGTATGAATCACATTATAGGATATTCATGGCTCGGACTGCACCGGATCTAAATTACAGGCTGTTTGTACCTAATAGGACTTGTTGAAGTAAGTACAGACTGTGTGAGAGTACAGACCCCCTCTTACTGAGTGAGACCCCCTTCGTACTGAGCGAGGTCCCCTTCGTACTGAGCGAGGCCCCCTTCGTACTGAGCGAGGTCCCCTTCGTACTGAGCGAGGCCCCCTTCGTACTGAGCGAGGCCCCCTTCGTACTGAGCGAGGCCCCCTTCGTACTGAGCGAGGCCCCCTTCCTACTGAGCGAGACTGCCACATACTGAGTGACACTTCATATGAAGTGAGTGAGCTTGGCAAGAATCCCAGGGTGTAAAGTGATTGTTTTTGCCCTGGAGTTTTGATCCAGTTCTTGGCATTTTGAAGTCTCCTTTATATGCCCATTTCTTCCCACTGCTTGGTATGTTATTGTATTGCTTTGCAATGAGTTGCATAGGGCTCTGGCAGGGAAAGGGTTACTTGTGGGGGGCTGGTATTCTGATTCTCATGCACAATGCTGTTCTGAAATGAGTTTATTAATAATTAAATAAGACAGCTGTATATATGATGTCATGTCTCAATTACTGACACGAGCGAGTCTGCAGGAGCTGGCGCATTAATAATGATGAGGTAATAATTGCGCCGCTGCATGAAACCTTGTAAGGGCCCGTAGGGTGTATGCAGAGCCAGCGGGGTACGTAGAGCCAGTGGGGTACGCAGAGCCAGCCGGTAAGCAGAGCACGCAGGGTGTATGCAGAGCCAGTGAATTACGCAGAGCCCGCAGGGTATGCAGAGCACACAGGGTGTATGCAGAGCCAGTGAATTACGCAGAACCCGCAGGGTATGCAGAGCACACAGGGTGTATCCAGGGCCCACAGGTTATGCATGAGCCGAGTAGCCTAGCCGCGGGTATGCAAAGTTAGCAGCCAGCAGGTAGGTTGGTCCAACCCAGTTGCAGAGCCCAGGGACAGGGCATGTAGCAGAGCCAGCAAGGCCAGCCAGGTATGCAGAGCCACCGAGGTGTGCAGAATATGCATGCAGCCAGTCAGGTAGCAGAGCCAGCAGGGGGTAGGCATGACCAGCATGATGCGAGCAGCAGGTATGCATGAGTCCAGCAGGTTTCCGATGCAATGCATGCCAGTTTCGCATGCCAGGGTATGGCATGCCCAGCAGGTTTCGCAGAAGCCAGCATGGGTTGCACAGGTATGCAGGCGCAGGGTATGCATGAGCCAGCAGGGTATGCAGAGCCAGCAGGGTAAGACAGCAGTTGCAGCAGCAGGGGTAGATGGCTTGACGGAGCGCGTGACGCATGAAGCCGACAGGGTATTGCATGAGCCAGCAGGTATGCATGAGTAGCCATCAGGGTATGCAGGCCAGCTCAGGTGATGCCAGCAGGGTATGCATTAGAGCAGTGCAGAGCAGATGAGCTAGCAGGTAGCGGCACAGGGTATGCAGACCAGCAGGGTATGCATTAGCCAGCAGGGTATGCAGAGCCAGCATGAGCCAGCAGGGTATGCACCAGAGTCGCGGGTGGTACCACAGAGCCAGACAGGGTGTACGCAGAGCACGCAGGTGTGTACGGAGGGGGTAACGCAGCCAGCGGGGTACGCAGAGCCAGCGGAGTACGCAGAGCCAGCGGGCTTACGCAATAGCAGCACGGTACGCAAGCCAGCAGTTACGCAGAGGCCAGTCGGGTACGCAAGAGCCAGCGGGGTACGCAGAGCCAGCAGGGTGTACGCAGAGCCAGCAGGGTGTACGCAGAGCACGCAGGGTGTACGGAGTGGTGGTACGCAGAAGCCGAGCCGGGGTACTCAGAGTGGCCAAGCGGGTTACGCAGAGTCAGCACGGTACGCAGAGCAGCATGTACGCAGAGTCCCGGGGTACGCAGAGCCAGGGGGTCCGCAGAGCAGCGGTACCAGAGCCAGCAGGGTGTACAGGGGGTACGCAGAGGCCAGCGGGTACGCAGAGCCGAGGATACGCAGAGCCAGCGGAGTACGCAGAGCCAGCGGGGTACGCAGAGTCAGCACGGTACGCAGAGCCAGCAGGGTACGCAGAGCCAGCAGGGTACGCAGAGCCAGCAGGGTATGCAGAGCCAGCAGGGTCGCAGACCACAGGTATGCAGAGCACGGCAGAGCCGCGGGGTACGCAGGAGCCCAGGTACGGCAGAGCATGCAGAGCCAGCGGGGTACGCAGAGCCAGCGGGGTACGCAGGGCCAGCGGGGTACCCAGAGCCAGCAGGGTACACAGAGCCAGCAGGGTCACAGAGCCAGTAGGGTACGCAGAGCATGCAGGATACATAGCTCTTGCAGTGTACGCAGAGCATACAGAGCCAGCAGGGTACGCAGAGCATACAGAGCCAGCAGGGTACACAGAGCATACAGAGCCAGCAGGTACACAAGCTACAGAGCAGCAGGGTACGCAAGCATACAGAGCCAGCCATGGTACGAAGAGCCAAAGTGTGTACACAAGGTAGCAGAGCCAGCAGGGTACACAGAGCTGCATGGTAACGCAGATGCCAGCGGGGTACGCAGAGCCAGCGGGGTGTACGCAGAGCACGCAGGTTGTACGGAGGGGAGTACGCAGAGCCAGCAGGTAACGCAGGCTGTGTGGGAGGAGCAAAAAAACAAACAGCGCACAACACTCATCGTGAAAAATTAGTAAACTATGTTTATATATAAGGTGTTTCAAGGTTATGCGTACATCAAGGTAGATTAATCAAGCATAGACCACAGGGTGGCAGTTCCAGCGTCTGCAACCAGAACCACCAGAGCTTCACTCTCCTTTCCACCTACAGGTATGGAAATGCCAGATAATTGATGACCTGCACAGTCTCAATGTCCTGTAAATAGCGTCAATACGCTTAGTGGATCCTGGGGAGTGGTTGTCCTTTGCTCGCTCGCAAGTAGTACAACAGTTCCTCTGGCAAGACCTCACTGGTTGCCCATCAGTCAGGCAGCGTGACGGCGTGGTCCCGCGGCCCTCTGTGACGTCAAGAGCGCCGCTCTGCATTGAGTAACAGCGTCTGCCAGTAATGATTCAGACCTCACTTGGCAACCACAGAGGCAGGCAAAAGCGCGGCACATGTGCAGAAGAGGAAATCACTCGTGTTCAGCAAACGGTTTGACAACAATAAAATACACCTTGGAATTGAGTAATAAAAGTATATAGGTTGAATGTATCTCTCCTACGCGGCGTTTCGTAGCAACAGGCCACTTCTTCAGGGAATGCTAAAAGTGGCTGTTGAGCTACGAAAACGCCGCGTAGGAGAGATACCATCACCTATATACTTTTATTATTCATTTCCAAGGTGTATTTTTGATTTGTTGTCAAAACGTTGCTGACACCGAGTTGATTTCCTCTTTGCGCATGTGCTGCGCTTTTGCCTGCCTCTGTGTTGCCATGTGAGGTCTGAATCATTAACTGGCAGACGCTGTTACTCAATGCAGAGCGGGCGCTGCTGACGTCACAGCAAGGCCCGCGGGACCACGCCGTCACTCTGCCTGACTGATTGTGGGAAACACAGTGAGGTCTGCCGGAGGAACCTGTGTACTACTTGCGAGCAAAGGACAACCACTCCCCAGGATCACTAACCAATGATGACGCTATTTACAGGACATTGAGAATGTGGCAGAGTCATCAATTATCTGCATTTCACCTACCTGTAGGTGGAAAGGAGAGGAGCTCTGTGGTTCCTGGTTGAACGCTGGTAACCTGCCACCCTGTGGCTCTATGCTTGATTAATCACCTTGATGTACGCATAACCTTGAAACACCTATATATAAACATAGTTTATTACATTTTTCACGATGAGTGTTGTGCGCTTGTTTGTTTTTTTGTTACTTAGATTCTAGGGTTTGGGCTACCTTTACACAGCAGCAGACGCTCATCTACATTGGTATATATTTATTACCTTTTCCACATGATGGGGTGTGTTTTTTTGATTTAAATTGACACACAATTACACTTTGTATTAGTTAATATATTTTAGTGCCACTCTATTTATTTTTTCTATGTGTGAGGAGCACTTGTCGCAATGCCTCGTCCCACTCTCCGCTGCGCCGATAGGGAGTGGCTGCCTTGTAGTGTGCCTCCTCCAGCGTATTTGCGTGGCATACGTATGCCCCTATGGGGCAGGCCCCAGTCACTGTCGCCACGTGCCTGCAGAAAGCACAATGCACACCGGCCTTTGACAAGAGATTTGTTGTCTTTTGGCGTGGCGGCGAGCCTGGCTACTCATGGCGGCGGGTTCATCCAACGTGGCGAACCAGCCGCTGGACGCCATTGGCCGAAACCCCCTGCCATCCTCCCCCCCCCCCCATCGCGATCTCACTGCTCTTCTCCTGAAGCGCAACCACGACCACAGGTCGCAGCTGAAACGGTGCACGCGCCGCCCGCGCTCCGACGGTGCGAGCACACGGTGACTGGGGCGTAGCCTATGGGAGCAGGCATGACATGGTGAAGCAGCCTGGATCCATGACTGCATATCAGTGATGGCTGGCCTCAGTGGTTGCTCCACCGTATGTAAGCTGTCCGCAGCTTTGGGTCAGCGCCGGGTCCCGTTCCTCCCCTCCGTGGACTCTGCAAGCCTCCAGTTATTCTGCCCCCAGCCCATAACCCCCTGTGCAGCTCTCCGTGCCAGACAGCTTTAATCCCTCAGAGCTACAAGACAAGGAAGCCCCACTTGAGTTCCATCTGAGCACCCCCTGTGACGCAGCGGTGGCACAGGGGTACACACAGCTATAATTTGCCACCCAGCTGACTGCCTTATACTGTTCTATACTGCGTGCGTCTGCTACGCTGTGCGAGCGCGGCGACAGTGTGTTGGCTGAGGTTAGCAGCCTTTCTTAATGGTTCCCGCGCGGCGCAGGGAGCGTGGAACCGCCGACAGGGGGAAGATGAAGAAAATAAAGAATTTGCGCCGCTACCACAGCTGAATTGGTTGTGTGTGTGTGGTGGTGTGTGTGTGTGTGTGTGGTGTGTGTGTGGTGTGTTGTTGTGTTTTGGTGGTATGTATGTACAATGTTAATAACAATTTATCAAAGTATTTATTTATTTCAAAACTTATTTAACACACACATACACACACACACACATTACCTCACTCGCTCACAGCATACACACAAAAAGCGTGCCGCACAGCACCGCGCCACACGGCCATACACACATAGTCGCTCACAGGTGATGAGAAGCAAGCGTCGCTCACCCTGATAAAGAGAAGCGACGCCCTCACACGTGATAATGAGAAGCGAGCGTCGCTCACACGTGATAATGAGAAGCGAGCGACGCTCCACACGTGATAATGAGAGTTGAGCGCCGCTCACAACGTGATGAGAAGCGAGCGTTGCTCACACTGATGAGAAGCGATCGTTTATGACTGATGAGAGCGAGCGTTGCTCACACGTGATGAGAAGCGAGCGTTGCTCACACGTGATGAAGCGAGCGTCACACGTGATAATGAGAAGCGAGCGTCCTCACGTGATAATGAGAACTACGTCACTCACAGCTCATGAAAGCGAGCGTCACTCACAGCTCATGAGAAGCGAGCTCGCTCAAATGTGATAATGAGAACAGAGCGAGCGTTGCTCAGAGTGATAATGAAAGTCGAGCATCGCTCACAAGTTATAATGAGAAGCGAGCGTCGCTCACATTTATGAGAAGCGGCTCGCTAATAAGTGTAATGAGAAAGCGCGCGCTCACCGTGTATAGAAGCGAGCGTCTGTAACACATGTGATAATGAGAAGCGAGCGTCCTCCACAACGTGATGAGAAGCGAGCGTCGCTCACATATGATAATGAGAACGAGTGTCACTCACACGTGATAATGAAGAACGACGTCGCTCACACGTGAAAAGAGAAGCGAGTATCGCTCACATGTGATAATGAGAAGTGAGCCGCCTCTCACACGTGATACAGAGAAGCGAGCATCGCTCACATGTGATAATGGGAAGCGAGCGCCGCTCACACGTGATAAAAAGAGAAGCGAGCGCCGCTCACATCAGTGATAAAGAGAACGCTAGCGCCGCTCACACACGTGATAAAGAGAAGCCATCCTCACTGTATAATGAGAAGCTGATCCGAGTCTCACTCAGGAAAGCATTGTGTTATAAAGTGCTCATTTCTCCACTGCCTTACCTATGATCTTACGACTGGGACGGATTGCACGCCACGATTGCACGCTTACGACTGGGACGGATGCCTCCACGGATGCACGCTTACACGACTGGGACGATGCACCCACGGATTGCACGCTTACGACTGGGACGGATGCACGCCACGGATTGCACGCTTACGACTGGGACGGATGCACGCCACGGATTGCACGCTTACGACTGGGACGGATGCACGCCACGGATTGCACGCTCGACTGACGACACCCACGAGCAGGGTCCAACCCCAACCAAGCAGTACAACCGGAGGCTGACCGTGTAGTGTAAGTTACACTTTATACACAGGATGTTTCTGAAGTGTGGAGGATACGTGGAGCCACGGGAGGATTTTGAAACCCCCAAAGACCAGCCGGACGGAGTAGAAGCTCACCGGGCAGTTTAGAAGGCTTTTTCCCTGATATTTGTGAGCTCGCTACCACACATTTTCTTTATTCATAAGTGTTGGGACACCTGAGATGTTTAAGACTGCTTATTATATCTAAGGGGACTGGAACCCTGCTCTATCATGCTATTGATTGCTTCACACCATCACTCAAAAAGTATTAGGTGCACCCAATTAGGGAGTTTCCCTTGCCTACCTGTGATAAAAACAGACATGCTATGAGATTTGATTGGATGGCTCACTCACTGGGAGTCATTGTTATTATGTGGGAGTTACTCACTTCTCTCACAAGACGGCAGACTCCTCACACACTAACTGATATGTAGCAGTCCCTGGGGACTCCCTGTTAATGCTGGGGGTGTGCAACAGACAAATGCGGCGGCGGAACCATCTCCACAGTTGCTCCCACTGCAAGACTTTGCCGCTAAAACAATTAGCCAATAGATATTCCCGTGTCCTGGGACGGCCCGCCCCTGAGCACGTCATTGGTGGAATGACAATGCATGCCTTTCAGCCTCAGCGCATTCAGGGGAGTTGGCGCCTCCTGCGGTGACTGGAGACATGTGACTTTACCAGCGGAGGGGGTCACGTGACGCGGAAGTAAGGCTGCAGTTACTGAGAAGAGCTGGTGTGTGACCTGCGGTGTGCGGGGAGGCAGTGTCACGGGAGGGGTGTGTAAGTGTGCCACACGGAGGGAGAGTGGAGTTGTAAGTGTGCCACACAGGGAGGGAGAGTGAGAGTGTGTAAGTGTGGCCACACAGGGAGGGAGTGTGTAAGTGTGCCACACAGGGAGGGGGAGTGTGTAAGTGTGCCACACAGGGAGGGAGAGTGTGTAAATGTGCCACACAGGGAGGGAGAGTGTGTAAGTGTGCCACACAGGGAGGGAGAGTGAGTAAGTGTGCCACACAGGGAGGGAGAGTGTGTACGTGTGCCACACAGGGAGGGAGAGTGAGTAAGTGTGCCACCAGGGAGGGAGGTGAGTGTGTGCCACACAGGGAGGGAGAGTGAGTAAGTGTGCCACACAGAGAGGGAGAGGAGTAAGTGTCCACACAGGGAGGGAGAGTGAGTAAGTGTGCCACATAGGGAGGGAGAGTGAGTAAGTGTGTCACAATAGGGAGGAGAGTGAGTAAGTGTGCCACACGGAGGGAGAGTGAGTTAATGTGCTACACAGGGAGGGAGAGTGAGTAAGTGTGCCACATAGGGAGGGAGAGTGGTAAGTGTGTCACACAGAGAGAGGGAGTGTGCCACACCGGGAGAGGGATGGAGTGAGCCACACCGGGAAGGGAGGGAGTGTCCACACCAGAGAGATGGAGTGAGCCACACCGGGGCGAGGGAGGGAGTGTGCCACACCAGGAGAGGGAGGGAGGGAGTGTGCCACACCAGGAGAGGGAGGGAGTGTGCCACACCAGGAGAGGGAGGGAGGGAGTGTGCCACACCAGGAGAGGGAGGGAGGGAGTGTGCCGCACCGGGAGAGAGAGGGAGTGTGCCGCACCGGGAGAAGGAGGGAGGGAGTGTGCCACACCGGGAGAAGGAGGGAGGGAGTGAGTGTGCCACACCGGGAGAAGGAGGGAGGGAGTGTGCCACATCGGGAGAAGGAGGGAGGGAGTGTGCCACATCGGGAGAAGGAGGGAGGGAGTGTGCCACATCGGGAGAAGGAGGGAGGGAGTGTGCCACATCGGGAGAAGGAGGGAGGGAGTGTGCCACACCGGGAGAGAGAGGGAGTGTGCCGCACCTGGAGAGAGAGGGAGTGTGCCGCACCAGGAGAAGGAGGGAGGGAGTGTGCCGCACAGGGAAGGACAGAATGTGCATACATTATGCATTATATAAAAATGTATAAAACCACTTCCAGCCTCCCCCACCCCCTTGCACCCGCACTCGGTGTGCTGGCCCCCACCATGCACGCTGGCCACGTCAGCCTCGCCATGCACGCCGGCTGCCCCATACACCAGTTGGCGTGACAATTAACATGTTGCATATTATTTCTTGTGCGTTTCCAGGTGGCGAGTTGCTGTGCCACGTTACCCGAGCCATGTGGGACAGATCGCTCTGCGTTTTCGGCCTGTTGGTTTTCGTGCCGGTGGTCTCTGGTGAGGAATTATTTGTGTCCGCTTGTCGGGATGTTTTCTTGGTTTGCTCCGTGACCTATGAGTGCTGACTGTGGTACGTGGTTACTGCTCCGGTTCTCCTGCCAGCCAATAATGCATTAATTTCCCCTTAAACCTACAAATAAAGGGCTGTCATTCGCAACACTATGTACACTGTAACTTGCAGAAAACCCTGGGGGGGGGGGGGGGGATATATAAAAGTAGTGGTACTGTGCCCCATCAGGAAGGGGGACAAAGCTCTTTAGTTCAGGCTGTGCTGCGGTGTGATTTTGTGTCTCTTATCACTCTCTCTTTGGGCAGCTGGTCGGCCCTGTGTCCCAGTAAACTTTGGGCACAGCTCCGTGGTCTGTCTGTGTAATGCCACCTATTGCGACAGTTTGGATTCTGTGGTTCTTCCTGCCCTGGGCAACTTCAGCCGGTTTGAGAGTAGCCGATTAGGCAAGCGTCTGGAGGGGACTTCTGGGCCCATGGAGAAAGAGAAACCATCTCCTTCAGGTAAGTATACTCCATCCTGCATGAGAAATGCTTAACGAGAATATCCAGGAGCCTCTCCGTGTATGTTCTCTCCTTGTTAGCCCGCGGGGCTGGGGGTGTGTCCCCGTGGGTGGAGGGTTTGGCTTTCACGCAACACGGTTCACGTATCGCTTAACACGGCTGGCAGGGCAGCTGCTTGGTACGTGATATGTGCTTGCACAATAGAAATTTCTCCAGCACTCCATAATATCCCTTAAAACATGATGATACCCCAAAGTAACATCCACTTCTATCAATAATAATATATATTATGTAGTAGAGGGGAAGGCAGATAAGTGTGTGTGTGTGTTTGTGTGTGTAGGTATTCCTGTAATGTGGTAGAAGATGATAAATGTGGCGCTTAATATGCTGAAGCAGAGAAATCTTGAAAACCTGACCTGTTGGTGGCCCTTGAGGACTGGAGTTGGCTGCCCCTGGGTTAGCGGGTTCAGTGAAGAGTGAAACAGTTCTGTTAATTGTGAATATTACATTCTTTCCAACACACACGTATGTTTCTGTGTTCAGCGTGTTTCTTACCCAAAGTATGTATGTATGTATGTATGTATGTATGTATGTCTTTATTTGTATAGCGCCATAAAATGTACATAGCGCTTCACAGTAGTAATACATGTCATATAAATAACAAATATAAATAACAGATCATGGGAATAAGTGCTTCAGACATACTGTAAAAGTAACATTAAGGAAGGAGTCCCTGCTCCGAGGAGCTTACAATCTAATTGGTAGGTAGGGAGAACGTACAGAGACAGTAGGAGGGAATACTAGTAAGTGCGTCTGCAGGGGGCCAAGCTTTGTGTCATGTGTCCATGATTATCCAGTGCTACTCATATGCTTCTTTAAGCAGATGTGTCTTAAGGTGGGTCTTAAAGGTGGATTGCGAGGGGGCTAGTCGGGTATTGAGGGGAAGGGCATTCCAGAGGTGTGGGGCAGAAAGTGAGAAAGGTTTAAGGCGGGAGAGAGCTTTAGATACAAAGGGGGTAGTAAGAAGACTTCCTTGAGAAGAACGCAAGAGTCGTGATGGTGCATAGCGAGAAATTAGGGCTGAGATGTAATGAGGGGCAGAAGAATGTAAAGCTTTAAAAGTGAGCAGTAGAATTGAGTGTGAGATACGCGATTTAATCGGAAGCCAGGAGAGGGATTTCAGCAGGGGAGACGCTGAGACAGATTTAGGAAAGAGTAGAGTGATTCTGGCAGCAGTGTTTAGGATAGATTGTAGGGGAGACAGGTGAGAGGTAGGAAGGCCGGACAGCAGGAGGTTGCAGTAATCGAGACGTGAGAGAATGAGGGCCTGAGTCAGAGTTTTAGCAGTTGAGTAACAGAGGAAAGGGCGTATCTTTGTGATATTGCGGAGGAAAAAGCGACAAGTTTTTGAAACGTTTTGAATATGAGAGGAGAATGAGAGAGAGGAATCAAGTGTGACCCCTAGGCAGCATGCTTGGGCTACTGGGTGAATGATCGTATTTCCAATAGCAATGTGGAAGGATGTAGTAGGGCCAGGTTTGGGAGGTAGTATAAGGAGCTCTGTTTTTGCCATGTTAAGTTTCAGTCGGCGGATGGCCATCCAGGATGATATTCCAGAGAGGCATTCAGAAACTTTGGTCTGTATAGCAGGTGTAAGGTCAGGGGTTGAAAGGTAAATTTGTGTGTCGTCAGCATAGAGGTGATATTTAAACCCAAAAGATGTGATTAGGTCACCTAGAGAGAGTGTGTAGAGAGAAAAGAGAAGGGGTCCCAGGACAGAGCCCTGGGGTACCCCCACAGAGAGATCAATAGAGGAGGAGGAGGTGTTAGCAAAAGAGACACTGAAGGTACGATGGGAGAGGTAAGAGGAGATCCAGGATAGAGCTTTGTTCCGAATACCAAGAGTATGGAGAATGTGAAGGAGAAGAGGTGGTCCAGGCACGGTGTCGAATGCTGCAGAGAGGTCGAGTAATTAAGGCAGAGTGTAAATGACCTCTGTCTTTGGCAGCGTGGAGGTCGTCAGTTATTTTAGTGAGGGCTGTTTCAGTAGAGTGAGCAGTGCGGAAGCCAGATTGTAGAGGGTCTAGAAGAGAGGTGTTGAGAAAGTGTAGCAATCGAGAGAATACAAGACGTTCAAGGAGTTTGGGCAAAAGGCAGAGGGAGACAGGTCTATACGTTGAAGGTCAAGCTTGCTGTTTTTGAGTAATGGTATAACGGTTGCATGCTTGAAGGATGAAGGAAAGGTACCAGAGTAGAGGGAAGAGTTAAAGATCTGTGTGAGCGTAGGGATTATAGTAGGAGCAAGAGGTTTTAGGAGATGGGAGGGAATGGGATCAAGAGGGCAAGTGGTAGAGGGAGAAGAGGAGATCAGCAGTGATACATCCTTCCTACAAAGTATCCTCGGCTCCTGGCATATCCCTGTATGTCGGTGTCCTCTCTCCATGAACTTTCTTCCTGCCTTTGTTCAGATCTTGTTCTGACATTGAACGATGGAAAGAAGTATCAAAACATCAAAGGTTTTGGCGGGGCTGTCACGGACGCTGCAACGTTGAATATCATGTCGCTGTCCGCTGGTAGTCAGGAAAACCTCCTTAACTCCTACTTCTCCGAGGAAGGTGAGACAAACCATAGTATCCCTTCTATTCATGGAGTTTGTGTAAGCATGGACATGCCGGATTCCTAGCTGTGCGCTTACAATATGGACCTCTGAACTGACAGGCACCGCGTCACCTGGTCCCCCGCGGGACCTGGAACAAGTCAACTTATCTCTGTGTGTGTCAAGTCCTAAAAATGGCTTCAGTTCAAAATTGCTACATCAACTGTCAGAAATCTGTATAAACATTTACTAATGTCGGCCCTTCTTGGTGTGGCAGCGGAGTGGTACTTTCCCTGCAGTACTCTAAACATTTGAACGGGTGGATGTGTTAGAGGACGGGTAAGGTAACACCTATTCATGAGAACTATTTTTCTCTATAAACCTGTTCCTCTATTTCCCGTCTCTGCGCAGGTATTGGGTACAACATTCTCCGTGTCCCTATGGCGAGTTGCGATTTCTCGCTGCGTGTATACACTTATGCTGACACACCAGAAGACTTTAAATTGGAGACTTTCAGCCTGCAGCTTGAGGATACAAAGCTAAAGGTGAGGTTGAAGTGGCTGCCCAGTGACGGGTCGGGCTGCCCAGTGACGGGTCGGGCTGCCCAGTGACGGGTCGGGCTGCCCAGTGACGGGTCGGGCTGCCCAGTGACGGGTCGGGCTGTGTAGGAGCATGGTGTTTTTCAATGTGTGTTGTGAGAAAGCAATAGGATTTTTATGTGGCTGCTGTTTAATGTCCTATCTCAGATCCCCGTAATCCAGAAAGCGAAGGCCCTATCCAAGAGGCCCATCTCTCTCTTTGCCAGTCCCTGGACGTCGCCCACTTGGCTAAAGACAAACGGGGCAGTGACGGGGAAAGGGACCTTGAAAGGAAAGCCAGGGGATCAGTATCACAAGACTTGGGCCAACTACTTTATCAGGTGAGTGAGTGGCTGGTGGGCTGGGTGTTTAGTATAGAATACAACCTATAAACTCCAGCACTGCTTCCATGTTTGTGAAGAATATGGGAACATGAAGGAGGTTTGTATGCTCTAATTCTATGGGTTATCTTTCCTGTCATTATTTTAGGTTTTTGGATGAGTATGAGAAGTACAACTTGACCTTCTGGGCGGTCACAGTGGAGAATGAGCCCACCGCTGGGATGCTCACAGACTACCCTTTCCAGAGCTTGGGGTTCACACCCGAGCACATGAGAGACTTTATCGCCTCTGACCTTGGTCCTGCTTTCGCCAACAGCTCGCACAAAGAAGTCAAGGTCATGATACTGGACGATAGCCGCCTTCTGCTTCCCTACTGGGCCAAAGTGGTGAGCAGAGAGGGTCTCCAGTGCAGGCAAATAAGGATCACGGGCCTAAATACTGACACATCCCACACGTTTATCTTGGTGTTCACATTTATCTCAGGATCTGCATATAAAAAGCAGCTCCCTTCCCCCCCCCCCCCCCCCCCCACGAATTCCATGGCCTTTTCGCGTTCCCATAAAATCACTGGCGTTGCTATATTTGAATCATGCTAGAAATGAGCACTAAATAAGGGCCACTTTGCCCGTATTGTTCCTGTAAAACCTGAAACCCTTCCGCCTTTTCTCCTTGTTTCCTTTCCCGTTGGTATTCCTCTGCCCTTCGTGTCAGTGCTTCCTCTGTTCCCTTTAACCCTCCCTAGCGTGACCTACCGTTACTTTATATTGATAATTACCGCACTTGTAACATAGCTTCCCTGAATTTGTTTGAATTTCAATCATAAAAAAAGGTGCTTTCACAAAAAAAAATGTTTCCTGCCCAGATACTAAGCGACCTGAGTGCTGCCCGCTACATACACGGCATCGCTGTGCACTGGTACATGGATGCCATCATTCCAGCCGATGTGACACTCGGACGCACACACCAACTGTTCCCAGAGTACTTCCTCTTTGCCAGTGAAGCCTGCACTGGGTTCTTACCCTGGGAGAAGGGGGTACGCTTGGGGTGCTGGGATCGGGGTAACCAGTACAGTCACAGGATTATAGAGGTGAGCAGCTGGAAGGCTGGAGTTTGTTTGACGAGGTTAAGAAAACATTTTGCTATTTCATGTGATTTCCTCCGGTCTCTGCCCAGCGATCAGGCTCACAGCGATTTAATGCTTGGGAGACAGTTTTGGGCCCGGATTTGCTGTGTCTGTGTTGTTCTGTTATACAGGTTTCTTTAAACTAGTAGAAAAACATACAAATAAATTGTATGCATTTCTGAACTCTTTGCCCAAATGTGTGTGGTATAGAAGTAATTTAGTAATTTCTTTAAACTCCCTTTTTTCTTGTTTGGTCATATTAGATAATAGAACATGCAGGGTGGGATTAGAGAGCCTAGCTTTTTACAGACCAAGTCCAGAAGGACTTGGAGAGACAGGAAACGTGGGCAGGTAAATGGCAGATGAGATTTAATACAGATAAATGTAAGGTTATGTATTTGGGAAGCTAGAATAAACAGGCGATTTACAAATGAATTGGGGATAAATTGGAAGAATCCTTGATTTGAGAAGGATTTAGGAGTGCTTGTAGATATCAGGTTTCGCAATAGTGCCCAAAGTCAGACAGTAGCTGCAAAGGCAAACAAGATCTTATCTTGCATTAAATGGGCAATGGCTGGAAGGGAAGTAAACATAATTATGCCCCTTTTATAAAGCATTAGTAAGACCACACCTTGAATATGGATACAATTTTGGGCACCACTCCTTAGAAAAGACATTATGGAACTAGAGAGAGTGCAGAGAAGAGCCACCAAATTAATAAAGGGGATGAACAATCTAACTTATGAGGAGAGGCTAGCTAAATTAGATTTATTTACATTAGAAAAGAGGCGTCTAAGAGGGGATATGATAACTATATACAAATATATTCAGGGAAAGTACAGGGAGCTTTCAAAAGAACTATTCATCCCAAGGGCAGTACAAAGGACTCGGGGTCATCCCTTTAGGTTGGAGGAAATGAGATTTCCCAAGCAACAAAGGAAAGGGTTCTTTACAGTAAGGGCAGTTACAGTGTGGGATTCATTACCCATGGAGACTGTGATGGAAGATACAATAGATATGTTCAAAAAAAAAAGGTTGGACATCTTTTTAGAAAGGAAATGTATTAGCAGGGGTGCGCAAACTTTTTGCCCTGCGCAACCTCCCCCCACCTGCTCTCCTGCACTGCTAGGGTCCCCCCCTCCCCCCGTATCAAGCGTCAAATGACGGACGTGACCGTGCAGTGTCATTTAACGTCATGTTGCTATGGCAACGCGCTGTCAAATGCCGTCGCGGGTCATGTGATGTCACGTGACTCCGCGGCGTCATGTGAGACCGCGTCGCCCGAAGCCATCTGAATCAAGGTAAGTGAGTTACAGAAGCCTTGCGCGGTCCCTCGGCATTTAATTTAAATGCCTTGGGGAAGAGTGCGGGGCCTCTGTAACTGCCGCGCCCCCGAGTGCGCACTCCTGGTATACAGGGATATACTTAATAAGTAAACATGGGAAGGATGTTGATCCAGGGAGTAATCCGATTGCCAATATTTGGAGTCAGGAAGGGATTTATTTTTCCCCTTAGGAGATATCATTGGATAATGTGTCACTGGGGTTTTTTTGTTTGCCTTCCTATGGATCAATATACTGTAAGTACAGATATAGGATAAGTATCTGTCTTCTAAATTTAGCATAGGATGGACGTCTGTCTTTTTTCAACCTCATCGACTGTGCCTGTGACTATATGTAGTCCTAAATAAAATAACATGTAATGACCAAACCCTTCAATCATTAAAGCAAAAGGTCTCCCTGTATATTAAGCTGCATTTTTGCCTTCCGAATCAGTGTTCCTAAACTGATATTTTAATCGGATAAGGAATCCTAAATATAAAGAAATATTACAAATGGCTAATTAGAAAACAATGTTTGTACCTCTGCGGTTAATATAGCAAAATACAGCAGAGAATGCTGCTTAATTCAGTTGGGTGAAGATTGTATTGGATGTTAAAAAGCTCTATTCTTCCATTTAGGACCTACATTATTCTGTTACGGGATGGACAGACTGGAATCTAGCTCTGGATGTGGGTGGAGGTCCCACTTGGGTGGATAATAATGTGGATAGTCCCATTATTGTGGATACCAGCAAGGATCTGTTCTATAAACAGCCCATGTTTTACCACATGGCACATTTCAGGTGAGGTGTTTCTGGGGTATATGCAAGTCCGGTCACTTCGTGTGCTCTGAAGGCGTCTTCTACCTCGTGTTTGCACAACGCTTCTAATAATACTATACCTATGGCAAGGTTTATTATTCAGCATTTTAGTGCTATTGGTTTACACTTTGCACCTGCACACACATTAGATGAGTGAGACTGTCATGTACAGCACACCTGTGAGCACGTGACCTGCATACAGGACAAGCGTTAATACACAGCTCGCACGCTGGCTCGCTTTTTAACCTTCACAAAGGTCACTCTAAATGAACAACATCTCCCCTCAATCCGTCCCCATATACCATCGGTCACGAACAGCACACAAGTGATCACGTGACTTAGATATGCAACCAGGGTTAATACACACGGCTATTCTAATCAACCCACCTTTCTACTGTGCAAGGTATTTTCAATGAGTTAATGTTAACCCCTTAATTGGAATCATATCTATCCGCTGCTACCACCCAAGAAATATGCAAATAAAATATGTAAATATATATAATATATATATATATATATATCTGCCAGGGTCTCGGGTCCCTGTTTATTATAGAAAAAACTATGCACTAATCACACAAAAATCTGTTGCAGCTAAACCTGTCCGAAAATGTAAATTACTCTCTACAGAGCATGCAACAGTTCATTCAGAGCCCAAAGCACCATTTATTAAATGTTTGCATTTAATATACAAAAATACAGTGCTTTAGATCAGGGGAGTGTAATCTTTTTTCCCTGCGCCCCCCTGCCGGCTGTCCCCCTCTACTCGCGCCCCCCCTCCTGACCTTGGCTCTAACGTTCTGGCGTCATGACATCACGTTGCCATGGCGGGGCCTCTGTAAACCCCGTGCCCCCTGCAGAGAATCTGTGCGCACCCCTGCTTTAGATTACATAAAAAGATTAATACAAGAACATACAGTTTCAATAAATGCAGAACGGTTTCTTAAAATGAAAGGATAAAACAAACAGAAAGCCCTGTACAGAATGTGACCATACTGTATGCCATAGGTCTTTCCTAGAGAAGTTCCTGCAGTACAAGAGAATTCACGTGTTCTGATCCCAAAACACACCCCTGTTGAATTCTGATTTTCCTATTACCTTGGTGAGAGTTATGTATTATTTCTTTCCCATTGAAACACACACGACCCACTTTGTCGTAAACCGACTCTCCTGACATTGTTATGACTTAGAAAAAACAAACCTCTTTTGAAGTTTAAAAAGTCTTGACTGAATATATAAAAGGCCTCATAATGTAATTTCTCTAATACAGTACTTAGACAGACACCATCTTCACCATTGTGTCTGTACGTCACATACACGCCTGCATATATAATTTGTCAGCCTACTATCTATTTTCGCAGGAGAAACAGTTATCTGTCTTTGGCACCTCTTAGGCTAAGGCTCCGCTGCACACGCTGGCGCATCCGCCTTGCGTCCTGGCAGCGCATGCACAGCACTTCACCGCAATCTGTAGGGAGACTTTTTAGGTGCGGGGGTGTGGCAAAAATGGGTCGGGTGGGCGGGGCCATGGCGGGGGGGGGGGGCGGCCATGATGCACATTTTCTGATCTGTGTGTGTCCAGCATTGAGGGCTCAGCATGATTTAGGAAGGATCCATCCCCCTGCCGGCAATCTCCCCTCATTGGCTCCCTGCCACACCACGTGACGCGTCGCTGCTTGGGATCACAATCCCATTGTAGCCCCTGCTAGCTGATACGTCATAGTGCGAAGTGAGCCTGGCAACGAGGAGGGACTGGAGCCGACTAGGGAGGAAGTAGGGAGCTGGCGAGTTGCGCGCACGCGGTCAGGCGCTGCCGGATACAGTGAGACCCAAGCCTTACTCATGCAGTGTCTGGTATATTTCGATTTGTGTGATCGCAACGGTGATAGATTTCCATTGGTTACTATTCAGAGTAGCAGTCATCACATTATATCCTCATTTTTAAGAAAGCCTTCCAACTAAGTGGTGGCCTGTTTGTCACCTCTCTCTGAGATGCACAAGTGATCATTCAATGAATGTGACAGTTTTCTTTGAGGCTGACAGCCGAGGATCTGGCTATCGTCTTTAGCATTCGAAACTACACACATTTCACTTTTAGTGGTCCATCTGTGATAGCCCCCCTAATTAAGCCCTCTTTGTAGATTCGCACAGACCTGGGAAGGATCTTAACGTGTCATAAACCCAATTTCTTGTATTTTAAACATAATTTCTAACTGTTAACCCCTGAAGCACCAGATTGGGTCTCTCGTCTGGTAGAATCCACCTTGTTATTGGAGTGGCACAGATTCTGTAAACTTCAAGTGGACACCAGATAATATGTACTAATTTCTAGTCTGCAGGGATACTACTCTGCAAAATACTGAAACGGTGCATGTAACCGGAGCATTTCTACGTGTATAGACCTTTATTTCAGATTATTATCGTTTTACTTTCAGTATTTCCCATGATATGATAGCATTTGTTATACCATCGTAAAGTTTCTACATCGAGGTTTTCCGTGAGCTATCAAATCCCTTCAATGATATGTTTCCATCTAAGGAACAGACTACTGTGGATTTGAGGGATTATGTTGGCAAAGTGTACAAGTTTGCATGTTGGATCAATAAAAGGTATCAGCCTTCATAATATGAGACCCTCCTCTTGCATTGCCTTCAAATGGCTGTCCAGTTCCCTTTTTTTCTCACAAATATCTTTAGTGGCACATACACCTTGCATACATTTACTTTTCAGGTACAGTAGATAACATTGTTCGTTCACTTATATTGTAATATAATCTACATTTCACGTTTGTCGTAAAGCAAGTGCGCGGGTGGGATTGCGTAGCGCCGTCTGTTGTAATTCCTAAAATGGTATCCATTTATCGGTTTGGGTTCAGATTTAGTCTGTATTTGGGGTATTTTTGTTATCTCCCTTTCCTGGGACTAGTCTGTAACCTTATATTAGCTGGTTTGAGGGTCTAACAGGGCTGTGTCCTCCCGTTGGAGCATTTACATTTTTCTCTAATTTCCTTCCTTAACACAACTTGGTTACACATCCTTCTGTCTATGTGGTGCTCTCAATCAGATTGCCGACAATGTATTATGTAAAAAATAATCTAACGTAACTAACTGCTAACTCAATTAAACGTGTTGGTACATTCATTATCCTCTGAACCAGATGTCTTCCCAGGCATGAGAATATGTTGTTGTTGTTTATTATTATTATTATTATTATTATTATTATTGTTCTGTTCCTTTTTAAGGCGCACCATTGTTGTAGTTGCTGCTTATCATTCTTCAGTGACTTATACATGTGCACATTTGTTTTATGGTCCCTACAGCAAGTTTATTCCAGAGGGATCCCAGCGGGTTGGGCTGGATGCCAGTCACGAAAATCAACTGGAGAGTGTTGCTTTCCTGTGCCCAGATGGCTCGGCCGTTGTGGTCATCTTAAATAGGTAAGCTGGTTTCGTGTGTGTGTGTGTGTGTGTGTGTGAAGCGGAAGTCGGGGCAGTGTGTGTGTGTGTGTGTGTGTGTGAAGCGGAAGTCGGGGCAGTGTGTGTGTGTGTGTGTGTGTGTGTGTGAAGCGGAAGTCGGGGCAGTGTGTGTGTGTGTGTGTGTGTGTGTGTGTGTGTTTGTGTGTGTGAAGCGGAAGTCGGAGCAGTGTGTGTGTGTGTGTGAAGCGGAAGTCGGAGTGAGAAGCGGAAGTCGGGGTGTGTATGTGTATCACACGCTGTTGGAGGGAGAAGCCTTAGCATGAAAGTATTTTTTTTAAAGTGATGTCTGGAAACGTCACATAGTAGATGAGGTGGAAAAAAGACGTGATTCCATCAAGTTCATCCTATGCTAAATTTAGACGACAGATAGTTGATCCTATATCCGTACTGTCTTATTGATCCAGAAGAAGGCAAACAAAAAACCCCAGTGAGCTCATCGGATGATATATCTCATAAGGGGACAAATAAATTCCTTCCTGACTCCAATAATTAGCAATCAGATTACTCCCTGGATCAACATCCTTCCCATGTTTACTTGTTAGGTATATCCCTGTATACCTTTCCTTTCTAAAGAGATGTCCAACCTTTTTTTTTTTTTTAACAAATCTATTGTATCTTATTCTGTTAGAGACATTATTACAGATTGCTAGCACTTGCAGGCACCTGCCAGGGATTGAAAGTTCTGTAAACTGTCATTTAATCTGTGAAAAACCTTCATGTTGAGTCCCTTCAAACCCCATTTCCACGAGACCAGGACTGGCGCCAGAACTGTGAACCAGATTAATAGCAAAACAATTGTACACTGCATTTCCATAGAAAACAAATTCAAGATGAATCGGCTTTATAGCATTGGGGTGTTGTGAACCCGGCTTGCAGTAGTGCTCTGTTGCTGCCGAGCATTCAACTTCTCCGTCCACGTGCATATTTCTAACTCTCAAATCCTCCGAATATAAAAAAAAAAAAAGTGGATGTTTTTTCAATTACTTGGAAACACAACCATAATTATCGATAAATAAAACAAAAATCATATTTTCGAAATCTGAGAATGTACAATAAATGATTTCTAGGTTTGTAAATATTTAAATATTCTGTCCCGCCCAGTCCTGTTTTTGCTTTAGCGTTACACTTTGTGACTTCCTTCTCTCTGGGCTCTCCTGTGTTTCCCTCTCCTACTCCCGCAGAGATTCGGTGGATGTGAAGTTTGTACTTTCTGACCCGCGCGTTGGAGAAATCGTCACCGTGTCCCCTGCAAACTCTATTCAGACTTACATCTGGAAACGAACATGACGGGGACACGGCATAGTGACGTGAAATCTCCTCCGTTCCCCTGAAGAGGAGACACGCAAACACGTCAAAGTGACATGGGAGACACGCAGACACGGCAGCGCGACATGGGAGACATGCAGACACGGCACCGTGAATGAAGTATCTCTTTATATTTGGAATAAGAACTCTTCATTTATACTTGTATCACAGATAACATCCTGCCTCACTCAGCAGTGGATGCTGGAAACGTGGCACACTAATACTTTGTAGCTTGCTGTAATTGTACAATGTTGGCTGCCTGTGTTTGCAGATCACTGTGGCCCTCAGACGCATTATTTCATCTCTATTGTTCCTGCGCTTTACTAATAATGACTGGTTTTAAAGGGGGAGTTTGATGTGCGGGAATTGACGTGCCGTTCTGTTAACATTTACCCGACGAGTTACTAACTATTTGTACTTCATCACTAAGCCCAGGACAAGTATCTGCTTTGTGGCGCGCTTGTCCCGTGTTTGTCGGTGCGTGTCCCGCGTTCTGCTATGTAACTGAGATTGCACCTGGGGGATAAACAGGCAAAATATGGGTAAAAAGTACAGTCCGGGTAAAATCGCGTCAGACCCGGCATGTGTTCATGTTGTCTGCCATTAATCCTGGCTTATTTACACATGCTGTTTAATGCATGAGGTCAATATCTTGCTTCTGTTATTGTGGGGATGCTAAAAACGGAGACCTCTCTATACTCCCAATGTCCTCCTCCGTATAGTGAGACGGTTACGTGGTGCACCCCAATGTGATATGTTGTCAGATTGAGTAGGGACCATTCTACCAGCTATTTATACAGTGCATAGCGCGGATGGAGCTGCAATATGTGCTAGACGTGTTTTATTCTGTACAGGCATACCCCGGTTTAAGGACACTCACTTTAAGTACACTCGCGAGTAAGTACATCTTGCTCAATAGGCAAACGGCAGCTCACGCATGCGCCAGTCAGCACGTCCTGAACAGCAATACCGGCTCCCTACCTGTACTGAAGGTGTGCGCAAGCGGGGAGACTATAGAGCCTGGTACCAATGCCTTATTTACATCAGTTATGCACGTATATGACGATTGTAGTACAGTACATGCATCAATAAGTGGGAAAAAGGTAGTGCTTCACTTTAAGTACATTTTCATTTTACATACATGCTCCGGTCCCATTGTGTACGTTAATGCGGGGTATGCCTGTACATGTCTTTACTGCAGCCTGTATCATGGAGCACTTGTGTCCCTTCTTTATTCATAACCTTATTGTATGTGTAGAACATGGCCACTTGGGGGCGCTCTCGCACAGGGATGATTAGCAGACCGTTAACGGCCTGCGGGATTCAGGCTTTGTGTGGATCTGTTTTGTCAGGAACTGCTCTCGTCATGCAAAGCCAAAGGAATAAATGCTGTTTCCAGGCTCTGTTTTCTCTGTGTTGTGCTAGATACAAACATGGCAGGCTGAGCTGATCTCCGTCCAGTTTCCAAGCACAGACACTTCAGGGTGGGGGTGTACTCCTCGCTGGCGTATACAGTAATCCCAATTCTATGGCACCAATAAACGGCTTACAAAGAGCCGTATGTTCTGCACAGCACTGACAGGCTGAACTGTGTCTTATTAGAAGTATTTCATGTTCATTGCATTGGTATTTTCCCATTAGTATTGGGTCACCGTGTTATGGTGACTGAATGTTACCAAGTAGCATGGCCAGGAGTCACACAGTGGCGCAAATGTAGCGTTTGGAGAAGTCCTCTTAATAGCGCGAGAGACCAGTGCAACCATTGCAATCTATCATTTCACCTTGGGTTATAGTATTGCAGTAGTATTTAGTGGCTCTGCTCGGGGGGGGGGGGGGGGGTGAGTATAAAGCTGCTTCTCCTCCCCCGCTCCTTGGCCGGTCCTGAGCGTTGTTACAGAGTGACGTGACCATGCATTTCTGGCCGGGAGGCGGGAGCAGCCCTTGCACATGGCGTTTCCATGTCCCCCCTCGGGGAGGCTGCTCTCTGTGCTTAGGAAAGCTGACGAGTTACTCACCATTTGGAAGCGTTTGCACGCTTACATTCTTTGGAGGAAAAGCAACCAGAAGATGCGGCTGAAGCATTTTATTGGGTATTCCACATTAGTGAGGTCCTTGTGAGGCGGGATCGGTCTCAGACAGCAGCTACCTGTCCGTTCACTTTGCAAAAGGAATGTATTTGATTACCTGCTACCATCCCCAATCCTGCCAAGAATCTGTACTGCCTGATTGATCATGGCGTAGAACTTGCACAGCTCATTCCCCACATGCCTCTAAATAACACGTCCGTCCTTCACGAAGAAATACTAGGAATCCACAAACTCTGAACTATTTAATTTCTCAGGAATTTTTATTTTTGATTGAAAACTTATCATAAATGCTGTAAAATGCATTTAATTGCAAGAAAGGCAGATCTCTGAGGGGTGGGGGGAGGGTGCAGATCTCTGAGGGGCGGGGGGAGGGTGCAGATCTCTGAGGGGAGGGTGTAGGTCTCTGAGGGGCGAGGGGAGGGTGCAGATCTCTGAGGGCGGGGGGGTGGTGCAGTCTCTGAGGGGAGGATGGGAGGGTTGCAGATCTCTGAGGGGCGGGGGGGAGTGTGCAGGTCTCTGAGGGGCGGGGGGGAGGGTGCAGATCTCTGATGAGGAGGGGGGGTGGTGTCAGATCTCTGAGGGGCGGGGGGAGGGTGCAATCTCTGAGGGCGGGGGGAGGGTGCAGATCTCTGAGGGGCGGGGGGGAGGGTGCAGATCTCTGAGGGGCGGGGGGGAGGGTGCAGATCTCTGAGGGGCGGGGGGAGGGTGCAGATGTCTGAGGGGAGGAGGGGAGGGTGCAGGTCTCTGGGGGTGGGGGGAGGGCGCAGATCCCTGAGGATGTAGATCTGTGAGGGGAGGGCGTAGATCTCTGGGGCACAGATTTAAAGGTGCGGGTTTCTGGGTGAGAGGTGAAGGTGCATTTCATGAGGTCCCTTCCTATAATGGGGATGCTGGCACCATGACAACACGCCTTCTAATTACATGCGTCGGGGTGGAATATCCCAGCCTAAACATGCTAATTACATGTTCAAGGAGACAGGGAAATGTATCACAGCCTAAACATGCTAATTACGTGTGGGGGAGGGAAGACGGAGACAAGTATCCCACCCTAAACATTGTAATTACACGTGTGACGGAGGAGTATCTCATTCTAAACATGCTAATTACACATGTGGGTGAGATGGGGCGTGTCCTAGGGCCTAGGCTAAACATGCTAGTTACACGCATGGGGAAGAGTATTCCAGCCACATACAGCTTTTCACAACAGATTTTCTGTGACAATAATCTGATTTATCCAAAGAATTGGATAAGCAATATTCTGTCTATTAAACGTTCTTGGCAATCATTTCTATGCCTTATTCTCTCGCAGAGGTGTATATTTCACGGGCTTTTTAAAAATTGCTGCTGAGTTGCAACACTAAGCTTCACACATTGTTTTCGTACTGCATTTTAATATGAAGTTTTTTGAAGTGAAACGTCTTTGCTGGCACCTACCAAACAACATTTTTGCTTTGCAGTAAATGGTGACGGAAGCGACGTCACTACTTGCAGAAGAGGCCGTTGGAGAATGTCAGTGTTGGCAGCTCGGCACGCATGCGCAAAGGCTCCACAGCAGCAGCATAGGTACACACAGTCACACACACACAACGAATTCACCGTTAGTATAAATATAAAAGTGCAAATAGTTCAAACAGGGTGCGTGTGCCGAACACGCACGTTCTAAGTCACACTTCTTTGCGTTTTGTCACTGCAGTTGTTTTGATTTTTCATTAAAAACATCACCATCACAAATACAATTTCTGTGACAAAAGATCAAGTTTCACTTAAAATGCGCGTGCTTGGCGCGCACACACCCATTAAAAAATATATCTTTAAGAATCCTTTTTGAGCCTTATACACGGATTTTGTTTTTGTTGCGGTTTGGCAATCCCTGCTTGTATTTGCCATCTTTTTTTTTTTTTTTAAATCTGAAATCAGTAACCACAACCATTAACCATTTCTAGTTTTACAGACTTGGCCGTGTGCTGCCTGTGCATCTCCAAGGCCACAGTGCACTTGTGAATCTGGTCAAAGCAGGAGGGGTTGTTGGGGAAACCGGGGGTGGTTAAAATTACCCTAACGCACATTTGTATCCAGAGAATCTTGACTAGAATCCCAGCAAGAAGATCGGGACGCAGAACTAATGTCAATCTCTGTCATTTCCTGCTAATTCTTCTTCATCCTATTGGTATCAATCAATATTACAGGTTTTGGTAGCTATATTGAGTCATTCCTTTTGGAGAGCACCCAGCTCGCAGTAAAAGCGAATACTCTGTATTTTCTCATGTTTAGCAAGGAGTGTGCACCATCCCACCCCAGCAGCACTTTTATTAGGCGTTAGTATCTCCAATTGTGTGGAACCGTTTCTCTGAAGACTGAAGGGTATATAGTTGTGACAACTCGACAAAGCGGAAATGTTTTATTTAAAGCAGAAAAAATCCCCATAACTACCCCCCCCCCTTTTTCTCACAGGACAGTGTAGAGGGAGAAGGGGGTGGCCCGTTATTAAAGGGGTTGCACCCCATATGGCCATCCCCTGACCTCACCAGAGAGACAAGGGGTTAACTAGACTGCGGTCCAGGGATGAGGTTTGCACCTTGTTATACCTTGAAAATGTATGTTCCCATGTTTCACCTTTAATGTTGTTTCCCAAGGCAGGGATAAAATCCTGAAGAGATTCCTTTGCAGACGCCATCTGCTAGGCTAATGGGTCATGAAGGACAGCCGGCTGAGTAGCCTAAGCACGGTGATCAAAAAGTAACTGCCTTGATTGTTACCCAATGTCTAGAGATTAAGTATTAATCAACAAACTCTGCCAGTCTAATTGTTACCTGAGGGCGGAGAATCATTAAACTGGAGTGGTTTGCACGTGTTATGTCTACACCTACAGACAATGCAGATACTTCATTTAGTAAACGATCGTTGCCCCTGATTAATTATGGGCTACCCATAGAGTCCCAGTACACATGAGCTAATTAGCTGGAGGGCATGGGTTAGTCTGTGTCTCCACGTTAGGGATTGGATACAGATAATTAAGAATAGGGTTGCACAGGTATATAACTGTGCCAACCCTACATTTTTAGTTGTGCTGGAGTTGTGCTTCTGATCCATCTTGAATGTCCTGGATTGCTGGAGTTGTGCTTTCTGATTCCACCTGGAATGTCACTGGATTGATGGAGAATTACTAGCTGATACTTCTCCAGTCCCCAACCCTGAGTAAGTGTTATCTTCTTGCCTGTTAATTGTACTATATTGCTGTGTTCATCTTATTTAAGGAATAAATTATATTTTATTATATCTAAGCCTCGTTCAGTTCAACCCAGATATTTGGTGTTCATTATATCTTGTCATAAGCTACCGTGACAAGCTCTATAATTTCCTGGTGGCAAGCGGCGGGATTGAACTGGACCTGTGTTACAGTATACTGCGGAATACTGTAACATAGTAGGAACTTGATGGTAATTGCAAGTTCCTGGGACTAAAGATATTGAACACACGGTAGTGCAACAGTTAACACAAGTTGTAACACCACCTCACTGCTGCGACTGAACCATAAGCGAGGCTGAAGGCTCATCCAACATGTGGACCCGAGCTCAGCTGAAGGACAAGTGCCGTGAAGTGAAACAACTGCCCTTTGAGAACCAGGAGGTCGCAGACATGGTTGACGCAATCAGTGACTATGAAGCCCGGCTTGCAGAGCCTCAGGATACGGCTCAGTTTGGCCTTTTACAGCCACCCGGAGATCAGGGAAGGAACCCAGTGCCGGGGCGGCGGAATCTCGGGGAGGGAACGAGTGCACCTCCCGGGAGCAGTGCAACAGGAGGGGTACTGGTTGCTGCGGCTACCAGTCCGTTCACCCCTGAAATGTTGGCACTAATTACTGCATGGGGAGACAGAGGGACACCGGAGGAGCGGCTGCAGTTTATCACTATGGCAGTGAACAGACCCGCTTATTGCCCCCCTGTCCAACCCAACACAGAGGAACTCAAGCTGGACCAGCACAGTCACCAAGTTCGTGGAAGGCACTGACCAGATTGACAGTTTCTTAAAGAACTTTGAAACGCAGTGCCGGTGGTACAAAGTGCTTCCCCAGCATAGGGTTGCACGTTTGGACCCCTTACTGTTCGGCTTGGCTAAGCAGACAATGATGGCGCTTCCAGATGAGTATGCTAATGACTACGAACACCTGAAAGAACTGTTATTGTTTCAGTACGGTTTTACCCCTGAAGCCTACCGGGGTAAATTCCGGCAGGAGGAGAGGCAGCCCCAGGAGTCCTATGTTACCTAAGTGACCCGCATGGCTTTATACGGGATACGCTGGGTGGAGGGCTATGAGGCACGGACTTACCAACGCCTGCTGGACCTCATCTTTCAGGAGCAGCTCATGGAGCAGTGCCCGCCGGCGGTGGGGGCTTGGGTGTACGACAAGAAGCCAAAGACTTACCAGGAGGCGGCGAGGCTTGCAGATGACTATGTGGCCAGCCGAGCCCTGATGACCGCCAAAACAGTAGCCAAGGTGGCGGCGGCACCGGCCAGAAAGTCTGCCAATACCCCCCAATGGACTCAGAGGCCGCCTGCGGGCAGCAGTCCACCGAAGGCGGGGGAGCTCCGGCACAAGCGCCGGTGCTACAACTGCAACCGCCCTGGTCACATCAGACCAGATTGCCCAGAACCCCTGCTTTCCGGCGGACCCCATCAGGGGCAACGCACCCCAGCTGCGAAGCCGGTAGCCCACGTGCGGGTAGCTTCCACCAAAGACACCAGACCGGTCATGGAACCAACGCCCAGCGAGACGTCCCATGCAGCACCTGTCCCGGTTTCATCG